>BRDA01006066.1:44912-58233 GCA_036984385.1 Crenuchus spilurus | reverse complement strand
TTCCCTCAGTCCCTTGCCCACCTTCTGCCACCTTCTCTCAGTCTTTCCCCAACATTTCTCCACTTCTCCCAGTCCCTTTCCCTAGTCCCTTCCTCCACTCTCACCCACTTTTCCTCAGTTCCTTTCTTCACCCTTCCCTCAGCCTCTTCCTCCACTCTCTCCCACTTTTCCCCAGTCCATTCTCTCAATGTTCCCTCTGTCCCTTCCTCTACTCCCTCCCATATTTACCCAGTTCCGTCCCTCACTTTTTCCACAGTCCCTTCTTCCACTCTCTCTAACCTTATCCTAGTCCCTTCTGTCACCTTCCCTCAGTCCCTTGCCAGTGTTCCCCCACTTCTCCCAATCCCTTTCTCCACTCTCTCAGATTTCCCCAATCCCTACTCTCACCTTTCCCTCAGTCCCTTTTTCCACTCTTTCACCTTATCCTACTCTCTTCCTCCATCTTCCCTCAGTCACTTCTTCCACCTTTCCCAGTCACTTGCCCACCTTCCACCACCCTTACACATGTTCCTACAGTCCTTTACCCCCTCTCTCCACCTTCTCCCAGTCTATTTCCCCACCTTTTCTCAGGCCCTTTCCCTAATTTCCCTTAGTCCCTTCCTCCATTTCTTGCAATTTACCCCATTCCCTTCCTCCACTTTCCCCCAGTCCTTTCTCTTAGTCACACCATTTCTTTTTTCCACCTCCCTCGGTTTCCCTGTCCCTTACCTCAGCTTCCTCTGCCTGCCACTCACTTTCTCCACCTTCCTCCACTTCTCCCAATCCTTTCCTCCACCTTCTCCCACCTTCCCTCATTCCCTTACTCCACCTTCTCACAACTTCCTTCAGTTCCTTCCATTACCTTCCTCCACATTCTTCTTCCTTTTCCCACTTTCTCTCTTCTCCCAAATATACTCAATTAGCCAAACTTCTGTCAATTAGCCAAGCTTCTTCATGTTAGCTTCTGTAGTTTTACACTGGAGCTATTAGGCTAATGTAGCTAAAAAGTAATAGAAGCTTATACTCCACCACTTAGCTCTGGTACTAGCTGCATGTGTAAATCATTGACCTCAGATAAACATCATTTGGTGAATTCTCTTCTCATTTTGTCTACCTGTTAACTATATTAGCCTCATAGCACAAGTGTTGAACTACAGAAGCTAACTTGGGTGACTGTAGGGATGTTTGATTTTTTTCAGTGTGTGTAAGATGTTTAAACTGTAAGAGCCTAACGTGTCTGTTAGCATTGCACACACAGTAAAGTAAAGCCCTACTTTACTGCTTGTTTATGGTCTCTTCTGTCTCAGATGAAGATGCCTGCTAAAAAGATGGCTCATATTCCAGTCTACACAGTGGGATTCCACAGCAGCCCTCGGAGCCATGGTCACCGCAGCGAGGTTTATAAGTGAGTGGTCTTGTCTGATCAGGACAGAGTGAAGAGTAAAGTGTGGACCGGAGGGACAGGGTGTACAGGCAGGCTTTAATGAACTGCAGTTCAGTCAACCTAATGACTAATAACTGCCCATCACACAGAACCCTAAGCATTATTATGTAATTACTGCCCTCCATCTGAAGCCCTGTTCCAGCTGAATTACTTTTACTACACAATGTCCTGTAGTCTAATTTGTATGGAGGCAGTTGTGACCTAAATGTTACAGAAACACACTTGGGACCTTGGGTTTGACCCCCTGAACAGTAGGACATGGCTGAAGTTCCCTTGTGCAAGGCACCTAAACCACTAGTATGTGTGTATATGTGTTTCACTGCATGGATGGGTTAAAAACAGAGGTCTTGATTCCTGTGTTTACAAGCACACTGGTTAGTGTGCACTTTAAATTTCGCACTTATACTTTCACAGACATGCACACACATACAGATGTACATACATACACACACAGATGTACACACACATACACACAGAGATGTACACACATACACACACAGACATAGACATTTCCTGCCTCTGTCAGGAAAATGTGCTTTAATCAAATTGATCACCTTAGATGAATAATATTCTGATGTAAAAATGTAGAACTGACTCGATTCCCAGCTCTAGTTGGACAAACTGACATCTTGGTCAGAGGTGACCATGACCAGTGTGGAGAGTTGTCATTAATGTGTGATTAATGATATCACTATCCGTTATGTAAGATTTGTTTATGTAAAGCAGTGATCTCAGTCATTTTAGATCAGATAAGTTTTATTGTCTGCAGATGATTTTTATTGTTTACATTTAGAGAGTGAAGGAAAAAGAAGCAACAGTCTGTATGAGAGCTGTAAAAGTGGAGAGAGTGGATCAACTTTCTAACAACAAAATGCCAAAATAACCCAAAAATACATTAGATATTTAACTTCTGTGTTCTTAATCACCCAAAAGGTTCTAGATCTGTTTCAGCAGTAAGTATTATATTTTGCTTAACTGGTGCTGTTCTCTATTCTGTTACTGTGAGACTCATCTGATCTGATCATCACTCTGGGTCAAACACCTCCTCAGGTAGAGCTAGTCCAGCATGAGCAGCAGAACTTCTGAGAGCTGCTGTTTCTCTAGATGTGACTAAAGTTCTCATTCTGAAGAAGAGTGAAGGTGACAGACGACACCACATTAGTGAACAGCCTCAGTCTCTACGCTGCAGAAACACCGCAGGGCTAAAAACATTCAACTTTACCGCTCTGTGACTTCCCCATTTACTCATATAAACACAGGAGAGCTTCTGTTTATGCAGGTACCCAGCAGAACTGCAGTCCAGTCTGAATCACAGGATGTCCTGGATACTGTGGTCCACAGTTAGCAGTACTAGTTTTCTCCTAACCTTAACCCAGTTTTCTCTATATTTGTGCTCTCCCAGTTTCTCCAATTTTATGTAGCACATAAAAGGGGGCTTGGTCATATAGAACCCTTGGAATTTATGATTGGGTTTATTGTCATTTTAAAGGACCATTGAATGTATTGTAATTTCCCAAACGTTTAAATGTTAGGAATGTCATATTTTAGACGATCTAGATATAATTTAGAAATCCAGTACATAATAATGCAGAACCCTCTCTCTGTCTCTCTCTCTCTCGCTCTCTCTCTATCTCTCTGTCTCTCGCACTTTCTGTGTCTGTCTCTCTGTCTACTTGTTTGTGTGTTTATCTCACTCTTTCTCTCTCTCTCACTCTTGGTTTCTCTGCAGGTCTTTGCTCTCTCTCTCCAGGCGAGCTGTAGAAGAGGAATTTCCATATCTCTATGCTGCTGGCTGCAGTTTAAGGGACGTTTGTGCAGAGTGTACGAAATTTGTTGCTGATGTCATTTCCTCCAGTCGCCGCAGCCTTGACATCATTAACAACACACCGAAACGAGAGAAGCCACACCCCCATCACACCCACAGCCAAACACCCCATCAGTACCCAGGAGGAGGAAAAATCTAAAAGGACAGAATGACTGCTGGGATTCTCCTTAAGCAACACCCCTGATTGCCCCCTGGCTATAAGCCCCTCCCCCTGAGCACCAGGGTTCAGTAGTGTGTAGCTGCAGCCCTGCAGACTCCATCCAGCCTTTCTGGGGTAAATAGAGGTGTATGTATTGGATCTTCATAATAAAAGGCTTTTCTTCCAAAAGGGTACTTTAATGGTTCTCAAGTAAAGGTAATGGTTGTATCTAGACCCACACAAGAAGAACATTTGATTGGGTTACCCATCTCTCTAGCCATGTTAGCTAGCTAACATATAGTGAACTTCACCAGTGTTTTACCTGTCTGTGTTTGATCTGATGGGGCTGCAGCTAAATGTCACTCAGACTGTTTGCTTATGCAGCGCCGCCCTGCTGGGAGAAGAATGTAGAGCACTAAATCCCTGCTGGACCTGTTTCAGATGTTACAGGAGAGTCAGGTTTAGTCATGCTGCTGCCTTGTTTTAGCTTGAATGTAACAATAATTTACTATGTGAATCTGACACAAAGCACCTCCCCCTGAGAAGTTAAGGACAGAAACCAAAGTATAATAGTAATAATAATTATTATTAATATTATTATAATATGATCATAGTGGCTGTGGAATCAGAAACTGCTCTGAAATGTCTGATAATCTTCCAAAATCTAATCAGCTTCAGCACCAGTATGTGAACTATACTGCAGTAGACTATTGTTTACCATCACTATAATCACACACCAGTCCTCACTTTAATTAATATATTTATATTTTATATACAATAATAAATTCAGTATTTCAAGACATCTGTGGACCAGAATGTATTAAATGGCTTAAAGCACTTATAGGAAAATAATGTTATTTAATCTTCTGGGCAGTTTTAAAGTGGTTTTAGGATTTACAATTTCCTAGTGTCCTAATATTTCTGATAAAACTTAGTCATTAAAATGTACAGTCATTTACATACATTTATCCGGTTTATTAAAACACTGATTCAGGCCTTTTGAGCAGTAATGTATGTAGATTACTGTAAGGTTTGAGTGAATATATGAGGGCTTTAAATGATTAATGATGATTAAGGAAGTTGCAAGGTCAGAGAAAGCCACTGACCAGCTGAAATCACCATCACCTGTCAGACCTGCTCCCCCTAATTCCCACTGCCCTCTCACAATCTGATTACTCTGCTCTTCTTTTATAAATGCTGTAGATCTGCAATAAATCTAATCAATATACACATCTGTGTGTGTGTGCATGCGTGGAACTCTGATCCTTGTGAGAACCAAACATTTGTTGTCGCAACATACATCACAAAATTTTAAGATTAGGGTAAGGTTAAGGTCGGTTTAGGTTATGGGTAGGGTAAGTATAGGATTAGTTTAGGGGTAGGATAAGTATTGTGTTAGGTAAAAATTAGGTTAGGTATGTTAAGGTTAGGATTTGGCAAGTTCAGGTAAGTTAGGGTTAGGTAAGGTTAGGATTTGGCAAGTTCAGGTAAATTAGGGTTAGGTAAGGTTAGGTATGTTCAGGTTAGAGTAAGATTAGTATGCTAAGGTTAAGTCAGGTATGTTAGGGTAAGGTTAGGTATGTTAAGTATTGGGTTAGGTTAGCTTAGACATGTTAAGTGTTGTTATGGTTAGGTATGTTAAGATGACATATGTTAAGGTTAGGTTAGATATGATAGGGTATGGTTAAATTGGGTAGGTATGTTATGATTAGGGAAAATTTAGGGTTATGTCAGGTTAGAGTTAGGTTAAGATAGGGTTATTGTTAGGTTGAGGTGAATTTGGGCAAGTCTTATGTGTGAATAAATCATTCTGCTGAAAGTTTCTGTGGCTTCTTTTGTGAATGTGTGGACTTAAACTGGGGGTAGAAATGAGTAAATCTGTTGTGGCATCACCAACAGTTTAACTTTTCTCTTCTCTGAGCTCCACTCATCCTCTTACTGGGTGAAAGTGAATTATTACTGGTTTCTGTACATTAAACAATACAAACTGCTTATATATTTAAACATGTAATTGTTTATAGTGACAGTCATGTTCTCTATATCTTTTACACTCTTTTATTACTGTGTCGAACTGTGTTGTGGTTGCTGTTGACTGACAGATTAAGGCCAGTGCACACACACATACACAGCACTACCTGAGGATTACAGATATGATCTGAACCTCTGACTGTGCACTAAGAGGGTTTACAGTACACACATACTGCATTATAACACATCATTCAATTACAAATATCACATCATGATAAATTATACTTCAATGAAAACTAATTTGGTTGCATTACACAAACACTGCACTTTACATTATAATACAGATCTATAATTATTTATGATGAATTATGACTTTACACACACCTGTATAGTCATGAAGGTGACATGCTTAAGAAGGAGAGAGGATGTCTTAAAGGACTGTGGTTATAAACAATGTAATAACAGACCTGGTGACTATTCCACAAAGCAACATTTAGTTAGCCAGATAGCTTAAGCCTAATGTTGAGGATTGGAATGTGCTGCCACTCTTTGCTCATTGGGCAGTTTTGACTTTGGGCTTAAGTTACTAGGCTAATCTGAGAAATCCTGCTTTTGAAAGAGTCAGTTTACTCTAAACCAACCCACACTGAATATCAGCCAAACCTGCCAGCCTACTGCAGCTTACTCAGGCCAGACCGCCTCCTGCACTAGCCTAACATTCTCCGATTGGCTATTTCAGAGCTTTAATCCAGTCAAACCCCAATCGGATCAGTAAGCTGGCAGTTATAATGCTCTTATAGCCCAATTAATGTAGCAGATAGAACTCCCCAACCGCACAACCTGAGCAACCATCATAACCATCAACATTTATACATTTAATTAAACCGTATCACAGAAACATCTCAGTGGTATAAATGCCAAGACATAAACACAAAAGGTTCTGTATCATTAATTTGCAGTAGGATATCAGCTCCAGAATTTTTTTAGCAGTCACATAGGCACAGCTCCCTGTGCTGTTGACACAAAACTAAACCTTTGGGAATTCTATAATGATCTTTCATTTGCTTCAGCTGTGATGCACATATATGGCAAGACATTCAAACTATTAGACCACCCAGCACTGCACTATCCAACCACTGTGCTTCAATTCCTGATGAGCTAAGCAATTTGTATGCTTGAGTAAACAAGGTGATCACTTAAAAACAGATCTGCCACCCCATGATCATCCACTTCCACTCTCCACCACGGATGTCTGCCACATGCTGAGCAGGGTAAATGCACACAAAGCAGCTGGACCCGATGGGCTACCTGGATGGGTGCTAAGTGCTTGTGCTGAGGAGCTTTGTGGTGTCTTTACACACATTTTCAATCTGTGGCAGGCCCAGGCAACTGTGCCAATCATCTTTAAGAATGTCACCATTGTTCCAGGAAAATATCACTCGGTTGCTTCAGCTCTGAATGACTTCCCCTCTGTCACTTATATCTGCTACCTCACATACTGTATATGTAATGTATATATTATTTATTTGCAAAAGACATTCAAATTTCTACAACTCACTGTACCATTTCAATGACTACTTACTGCACTTTATGTAAATAACACTGTACATTGCACTTCTGGTTAGATGCTATCTGCATTTCATTGGCTCTGCACAATGACAATAAAATTGAATTTAATATACTCTTATCTAATCTAATATAAATCCCAACCATGAAGCTATTCAAGGTCAGTTGCAATCATGGGAAGACAAATGAGCTTCCACAAAAGTTAAGAGAGGATATTACTTTATCTCACCTAAAAGCCTTGGGTACAAGATTTCCAGAAATTGTAATATTTCAAGAGACAACATTGGGACCATTGTAAGGAAGTTAAAAACTTAGGGAACAGCTGCTATCCAACCTGGGCATGTAAAAATTTCATCAAGATCTTTTAGCAACTTAGTCAGGCCAACAAAAAAAACATACATGAGTGTAAGACACCTACAGGATGACACGATGAAGGCTGGTACAAGTGCTTCAGTAGCAGCTATAAGATGTGCACTGAATGAACAAGGATTTAAAGGCCAGACTCCACTCTAGACCACAAGGAACATCAAAAGTTGTTTAGAATATGCCAAGAGGAGTTTGGATGAGACAACAGAGTGTTGAGAGACAGTTTTATGCACCAATGAAACTAAACTAGAACTGTTAGGACCGTCACATTAATAAAATATTAAGACATTATTCAATATTAATAAACTGTTAAAAGCATGTAGCATAAAATTATCTCTCAAATCTGTGTTTCACCTCCTTTGTCAACTTCACTCATTGACACCAATTTTACACTTATGTTTGGTATAAAATAAAATATACTCAGAATGATAAGATCTGTTACTGCTTTCTGATTGGCTGTTTGCAGTTAATTCTGAGCACAAGAGCATAAAAAGATTCATGAGCACGCGGAAAGCGTTTGAGTGCGCTCAACAATAATATCTAATCTAAACTAATACTTCAGTTCAAATTAAAGTACATTACTATCAAATATACTACAGTACAAGTTATTCTCTTTTGAAATACTCAACAAAGTACAAATTCATTATATTTTAACTCTGGTTATTTTACTGAACTGTGTTAGAACTAGAGTTCATATACAGTTCTGCAGGTTCTAGAGTAGTGTTGTAGAACGTAAGTGCGCACTAACAGTTTAATGAGGTGTAAACATATAGCCTATCAGAGGCCGGGGGCGGGGCTTGTCTGAATACGGGTGGGGTAAACAGTGAGTGTGGGTGTGTCGAGTTTGAGGAGTTTTGTTAGTGAAGAAAAGCAAAACTAAAAGTTTTATTATGAGTTCGGACTGAGAGTGACCGGGGATGGCCATCTGGACTCGCGCGGACAAGAACGGTCAGCTGGACCTGCTGCTGCGCGAGCGGTGGGTCCGGGTCACTGCCGAACTAAACCGGGACACTTTAACTCTGACCGCGGAGGGAGAGAGCGGGACTGAGTTCAGGAACGGGCTGACTAACGGAAACGAGCCAAGCGCCGAACAGAACCGGTTATGGAACCAAAACCCGGACCTCCAGCAGAACCCCGGACACGTTAAGCACAGCGGCTTCGGCGCTAAACCGAGTCTTTATGCCGGGGCTAACTCAGAGTTCGGAAGTCCCGGTTCGAGCTACGGTAGCCCGGGGTCCAGCTTCAGCTCCAGACAAGGGGACACGAGCCCGGCGGACAGCGTGAGGATAGTCCGGGTGGTCAAACAGGAGTCCGGCGGGCTGGGAATCAGTATTAAAGGGGGCAGAGAGAACCGCATGCCCATCCTCATCTCCAAAATTTTCCCTGGACTCGCGGCTGACCAGAGCCGGGCTTTGCGCGTGGGAGACGCCATCCTGTCCGTTAACGGGAGCGACCTCCGGGAAGCCACGCACGACCAGGCGGTACAGGCGCTTAAAAAGGCCGGAAAGGAGGTGACGCTGGAGGGTGAGTGATCAACGCAACACCGGGGCTTCAGCACGGCCTGCGGACTGCGCTCCAATAACACTACTGCTAACTACAGCAGGCTGAAGTCAGCTTCTTATTGGAATTCCCCGTTCCACCTTAAATGACGCGGCAGGCACATTCAGGAGATATATGTATACATGTAATTGCTGCACTACTTAAGGTGGAACGGGGAATTCCAAAAATAAGCACACTAAAGCCTAGACAACCCATACCTGAACTAGAACACGTGCTGTACAACTTCTACATAATGTTCTGTGGTCATTGTAGAACTAGAAATCTTAGCAAGTTTTCTTAAACTAGAATACTGAAGTAGTGTGTACTGTCATACATAAAAGTATTGTGGAAAATTTAGTTTTTGTTTATAATTTAATTCCAAAAGCTAAAGTGGTATTTTAAAGTCATTACACACACAAAGTGTGATTTCAAGCCTTTTTGTTTTAGTGTTGATTAGTATCACCTATGGCTCATGAGTCGGCTGGTCAGTCAAACACAGTAGTTTCATGGTCAGTAGTAGGTCTGACACTGTGGGCAGGTAATAAGTCCTGATGGAAAAGGAAATCAGTATCTCCATAAAGCTTGTCAGCAGATGGAAGCATGAAGTGCTCTAAAATCTCCTGGTAGATGTTGACTTTGGACTAAACACAGTGGAGCAACAGCAGCAGATGACATGACACCTCAAACCATCACAGACTGCAGAAACTGCACACTGGACTTCAGACAGCTTGGATTGTGTGTCTCTCCACTCTTCCTCCAGACTCTAGGAGCTTGATTTACAAATGAAATCTGAAAAGAGGACTTTGGAGCACTGAGTAACAGTCCAGTTCTGGTTCTGCTTAGTCCAGGTGAGACACTTCTGATGTCTCTGGTTCAGGAGTGTTGATATTAGGAGAACAATTGAATAATCTAAGATTCTGGATTTCTGATCTTCGTGAGCTACAAGTCTGTTCAACACTACAACAAAAAAGACTTGAAATACATCACTTTATGTGTAATGAATAAAAATGAGAGTTCACCTTCTTGACTGAAGTTATGAACAAAAATAAACTTTTTCACAGTTATTTTTTGATGCATGCTTGTGCTTCTATTCTACAACTAGAACATTTAGCACTTATGTAAACAAAAACAAGACCACTGAGTGTTCTAGACCAAAAGTGCTTTTTGTTGATAAGCACTCTTATCTTATCAGAACTAGAATGTTTAGTGTGCGTTTGTGTTGTAGAACTTGGATGATTAGATAATTTACACTCCATCTCTGTAGTCAGAAGTTTTGGCTTGTCTGTACTTTTGTTCTTGTATTAGAATGTGCAGCAACAAGTACACACCTACACACACACACACACACACACACACACACACCCCTAATCCCCTTTCACACGCACAGTAATCCTGAACTTTTCAATCATTTTCAGGAGGAGCTGTTTGTGTGAATGCAAATGCACAATACAATCAACCCTGACATTACATGGACTTTATCCAGCCAGCCCCCTACTACGAAGTCTGGAAGAATCTCCAGGCTATATTCCATGTGTGAATAGAGCAGATAACGTTCTGAATTGGATGTGTTAATGACGTGTGTCCCTTTCCACTTTCACTGATATTGCGAATGAGTGATTACACGTAGTGTTAATACTGATATAAAAGTCATCTTTACAGTCCATCACCAATGTGCTGTAAACACACCTCCCACATTTTACACAGTTCATATGTGAAAACAGTGATGAACACAGTTGATTTGTCCTGAAGAGTCATTATCTAGTGAAGATCTCTCTCGGGAAGTCTAGTAGTCATGATGTGGCATCATGTTTCAGCGAGACACAGCTCATACAACCCTGGAAAATAGTGAACTTTCAGCTTTGGAGTCCAAGTTTCATACCTCTTGAGCTCCCCCTCATCGAATGTTTTACCTCATGTGATTCCGTGAAGCCAAAATGTCAAATAAAATCTACCTGCTAGATTCAGAACCTGTAGAAATGGCTTTAAAATTCAGAATCACAGTATTTCACTGTAAATTGTCTTTCACAGTAAAGATTTGTTTTACTGATCTGTGACCCGGCTGTAAATTTGGTCTTGTCTTAATAATAATAAGTGTTCTGTGTGAGTGACTGAGACTGTATTGTGAATTCAGTACATTTAGATTGTTCTATAGTGAACAATAAAACAAATATACATCTCCTTTTTTATATGATTTGATTTTTGTTTTCACCAGGCATTAGTCTTGTTTACAGATTAAATATAAGCAAAATTATTGTGTTCTGTGGACCATATTAAGAGTTTATTTAATTTACAATATATTTTTATATAAAAATGGTTTGATGGTGAACATGTTGTTTCTAAACAGTGTATGGTTCCATCTCTGCAGTTATGTAAAGGCTTGAGTCTCAAAATGAAGCAAATGTCAAATAAGAACCTTTTACTCTTCTGAAGCTGGCTTTCTGAGGAGGAATTTTGGGTGGGGGCGTGATTTTATCCATTAGGATTTCATAGTTTTTTCTGTGTGACTCTGCGATTGGCCAGATTAGAGTCTGAAGCAGAGCATGCCTTGTTATGATTGGTTTATAGATAGATGGAGAGAAAGATACTTTATAGATCCCAAGGGAAATTAAGGCATCCAGTAGCTTAACAAACACATGTTCCACAGAGTAAAAATACAAATGGACTTTTAGAGAGAACCAACATTACTGAGCTTTGATTAAAGAACTACAACAATAAATCATACTTAACATGATCAAGAAATAAAGACACAGACTTGATTAACAGCAGAGATGGTTCTCTGGCTCCTTAGTTCTGTTGATGGGAACCTGTAAGTGTTCTGCAGGAATGTGTCAGCTGTTCACCACTGTTTGTCTGTCTGTATTGTGATGTTTGGTTATGGTCTGTAATACACACTGTCTGTCAGGCAGAGTAAATGTGGCTGTAATGATGTTTACATTTCAGCACATTCACAATTCTGCTGAAGAATTTGGAGCATCCTGAAGTTATTTAGCACATTAGCTCTCCATAATTAACTCCTGACTCTCAATCTGGACTTGTTTACGTATTACTGACTGTTCCTTTTTTTGAAATTGAGCAATATATCTGAGACATGCTTAGGAGGGCAGGATGATATGATTGTGTATTATGGGGACGGTTCACCTGTTTACAGTGGACACTTCAGACAGCAGCAGGGCTGGTAGAAGACTGATCTTGGACTGATATTCCTTTGTATTTATAATGGTCATCATCACTCAAACTCATTCTAAATCAGTACTTCCTGCTTCAGCTACACTTTAAGTTTTTATAACCGGAGTCATACTGTGAGACCTCCATTAACATTTGGATGATGTTTTAGAGGGTTTAGAACAGGCGTGTCAGATTCCTGCAGAGTTTGGTTGTTTCTCTGCTCTGACACTACAGTTAAACCTGCTCATTACCTGCTGAGCTGAGTCAGGTGTGTTTGATCAGGAAGATCACCAAAATCTGCAGGAATTCGGCCCTCCAGGACTGGAGTTTGATAACCCTGGTTTAGAGAATTTCTGGTCTGCTGTGGTACACTTTACATGATGTGGCTGTGGGAGCGCCTAAAACGCTTAACGTGAAAACAGCTTAGGCTTAACACTCCACATTGATCAAATTTTAGTTTTTGCTCAAATCAGATTTAACTATCTTGACATTTTACAATCACAAATGTTAAGTGAACTGTATCTGTATGTAATGTGAATGAATCTGTCCATGAAACAACTCGCATGCACACATTGATACATGTATACACGTCGCTTTCGTCACCAACAACAAAAAGTGTCAAATTTGTGCAGGGTTGCCAGGTAGGGCTGCCATGATTAGTCGACTAGTCACGATTATGTCGACTATTAACATAGTCGACGACTAATTTAATAGTTGATGCGTCGTTTTGTTTTTTTTGTTTTTTGGGGGGTTTTTTTGTTGTTTTTTTTCTTTCTTTCTTTTTCTCTCCAAACTGCTGCGTTTTTCTCACCTTCCACTGCTGCGTCTCCCTTTCTGTCCTTGACGCACATGCGCAGTAGTGGTAACCGGGGTAGGCTGTGAATGACATCACAGGACGTTATACAGACAGGCTCGTCATGGCGAGGCCGGCAATGGAGCTCAAAAGTGTGGGATCATTTTAAGAAAATGAAAGAGAAACGTGTGCAATGCAATATCTGCAAGGCAGAACTTGCCTTCCACGGCAGCACAACTGCGATGCATGAGCACCTGAAAAGGAAGACTGTTGTGGCTGATTGTGACAATGATGAAGAGGGTCCGTCATCTCAGTAAGCTAAATTGCTAGTTAGCTGCTAAAATGAGCGTAAACAGAGAGTTAACTTGCTGCTTACTCATAATTGTAACTGTAAAAGTGAACATTAGCGATGACGATTTGATTCATTAGCCTTAGCACACATTCATGTGTTTTCTGTAACGTTATAACAGTCATGTGTTTGAATAGCAATGCTAATGTTTTCTAACGTTACGTTTCAGTGCTACGTTTACACTTTAT
>BRDA01006066.1:34081-44902 GCA_036984385.1 Crenuchus spilurus | reverse complement strand
ACTTTCTGTATGATGTGTTTACCTTTGATCGGGTTTTACATTTTACTGTAGTGCTACGTTTACACTTTATGCTAAACAGTTAAATAATTGTTTGTTGCAACAAGCTGCATATTTCATTAAAGATTTAATGAACTATGATCTTAAATGTTTTTATTTTTAGTCAGCATATAGCTGAGATCTAATGACGGTTATATAATAACAGCTGCATTCAAGTGTGATAAGCTGTATGTTTTATATTCAATTAATGTATAATCTGATTAATCGACTAATCGCAAAAAATAATCGGTGATTAGTCAACTATAAAAATAATTGTTTGTGGCAGCCCTATTGCCAGGTTTGTAAAAATACAGTCACCGGTAAAACTTCAGAGTTGGCGGTTTGTAGGGTTTTTGCCCTAAATAAAAGAAGAAATGCAATAAAAAGTAATATTTAAAGAAGATTTACGTTTTAAAGCTCACTGAATTGTGTCATTTTACATTTTGGGCTAGTTTCCATTTGTGTAGTATGTCTTTCAGTTAGTTACAAAATCAGTAGGAGATTTGGAGAATCTGGCAACCTTGTATTTGCAAGATGACTGATTTTAGTAAAACAGACATGTTAGTAGCTGGTGTTTGATGGTGTTTAGCTCTGGAGGATAGAAAACAGGTGCTGGACTGTACATGATCAGGTAAAGAAGGTGAATAAATGCAGCTGACTGCTTTTATTGTTTTTACAGCTACGTGAGTAAACGAGAGAAACCAGCGCTGACTCACTCACTACGTGCATGCGTACAAGCAAAAAGATACATTAAATCTGATCTGATCATCACATTCAAGTTGCATGTCCACAGATTGGATACGTATCTGATCTAGAACCACATATGAAAGTGACTCAAATCTGATTTGAAAAGATGGGATTTGACACGTCCACACAGCCTTAATGTAGCTTAACGTGCTAAAACATTGAGCTACTGCCACCTGCTGTTGTGGGGTGGTGTATTCGTACAAGGCAGGGTGTATTTGTGGAAAATAACGCAAGTTTTTATTTGCTACAAGCGTTCCGAAAGTCATGTGACTCACAAATGCCATTTGTCGCGACTCTGCGTGTTTGTGAATCGTCACAAGGAACGTTAGAAAATCATTATTTCATTGCTTCTCGATGTATTTGTAAAATGTGTTAAATTAATTTAAACTTTGTATTTATTTGCATATAAGTGTTTACAATAATCAGGTTTTCTGTTTGTAAAACAGTTTGCATGTTAGTACTGTTTTGCATTTGCAAGCAGTATGGTAATTTTGTAGAATATATTTTGTTAATTTATGTAGTTTTGGCACTAAATTAGCTTCATAGTTTTAGTAGGGCTGGGACGATATTGCCTAAAATCAATATTGCGATATATTGAGCAGTTCACCTCGATAACGATAAATGGACGATAATACTAATACACACATACCTCAAAAATAAAGAATGTGTTAGGCCAACAAATACTTCACAGCCAGTTATATTGATGGTGCAGTCCCCTTTTTATTACCACTTTAATTAACTTTAAAGCATAAATAATTGAAGAAAATGTCTTGGACAGAAAAGACACCATTAAACTCATCAATACACTCACTATTTAGATGGTAGAGGTGGTATTTAGAATTTACATCAAAAAGCTCCTGGTTTGTATGTTTATGGTCAATATGCTTTCTGATGTTGCATCTGTTCATAAGAACTTTGCACATAGGAAATTTTTCCCGGACATCAGATCTCATGTGAACTCTTCTTTTGAGTGTATAAAATCTCAGGTTGTCTTCTGCCCTGAGTGGACATGGCATGGCACTGGGTGGACACTGCTTGGTACTGGGCTTTACACTGGGTGGGCATAGATCTGCACTGGGTGCATGCTGCTTTACACTGGGTGGGCACGGCTTGGTACTGGGCTTTACACTGGGTGGGCATAGATCTGCACTGGGTGCATGCTGCTTTACACTGGGTGGGCACGGCTTGGTACTGGGTGTGCATGGCTCAGTAATGGAGTTGTTCCCTGCACCCTAAGCCACATCAGTGAATAGTGTATCCTGAACAGTGTTGGCAGTAACGCGTTACTTAGTTACTTTAATTTTACTGTTTTTTCCAGTAACGAGTAATCTAACACATTATTTCCAATCAAGTAATCAGATTAAAGTTACTCACCTAAGTCACGGCGCGTTACTATTTTTTATCATTTCCCTTTTTACTATATATATATATATATATATATATATATATATATATATACTATATACTATATACTATATGCGATATATATATATCGCACTGAAGTAAAGAAAAAAGCCAATACAGATTCAGCATCTCATAAAACTGTCTTTTTATTGCTGTCCCAACAAGACTTGGCACAAAGGCCGCACCCCACCACACACTCTGAACTTCGGATGTCCCCAACATTACTGTACATCTCATTAATGGTAAGTCTGCAAACAGGGGTCAGTAAGTGATGTAAGAGAACATGAGAAGATAACTATACAACTATTACTATACACTGAACTATACACTGAACTAACACAAAAACACTCACATAACAGAATTATCCTTAACAAAACACAATAGTCTCTAATTATGCAAAACCCGCGGGGGATTCTGGGAAGTGATGTCACTGACTCTGTGGCCTCGGTTAAGCTGACACTACAATATTTTTACTTTCTTCTTGCGATTTTACTTCTTTTTGCAGGATTATGACGCAAATGTAAACAATGAAAGGAAGGGTTATCAAACGAAAACACTGGCTACGGCCTTCCACAGCCTTAGACTCCGTGCAAACTCATAAAAACACAGCAGCAGTTTTCTTAGAGACAGTAACCCTTAATACTGACACTACTATACTATGAACTAACACATGAAACATTAATTTATCTAGTTTAAACCAAAATATTACAAAAACTCTCATGCAATCAAAATATCTTAATAAACCACTAGTCAAAAAATTTAATTACGATATTCACTGTTTTGTTTTGTAAAAGCACTCCTTTCTGCTCTAATGCTGTGAACAACAGGTTTAATGTTCAGTTTTGCCAATACAGTGTTAACAGTTAAATATGTGACGTCAGATTTATAAGATGTATAAGATTTATAAAAACAAGTATTTATGTTAAGTGAAGTCATTAAAGACTATTTGATTTTTTATTTAAAAATATATATTTAAGATAATTCAAGAGAACCTGTCTTTTTTATATATAAAACAGGAAATAGTTTTTAAGTTCAACTTTAAATGTCAGGAGATACATTGATGCTGTTAAACATGCATTTCCAATATTTGTCATTTTTTATGTAGAGGTGGTGGTGGTGGGGTGATGTCTGCAGCCTCTGAAAGTAACTAATAAAGTAACTTGTAATCTAACTTAGTTACTTTTAAAATCAAGTAATCAGTAAAGTAATGAAGTTACTTTTTAATGGAGTAATCAGTAATCGGATTACTTTTTCAAAGTAAATATACCATCGCTGATCCTGAAACATGATTAAATAAATTCTATAAAGTGTGGGGCCATAAAAATAATTGTAGGTCTCTGAAAGGCTTAGTAATGACAGTAACTGGCTTTTGACACAACAGTACAACATAAATTGTACAATATCTAATGATGTATATAAGTATATAAATATGACTAAGCCTCAAATGACAACCAGGTATATAAACCTTGTTGAGTAAACTGTTTTAAAAGTTGTAATTTGAGGCTTAATCATATGTGCAGTTTACAAAGTCTGATATTTATATAATTAGTCTATTTATATAATTAGTCTGATATTCATATAATTAGTCTGATTTAGTCTGATATTTCTATAATTAGTCTGATATTTATATAATTATATACTATGACATGTTCAGCATTGTAGATAACTATTATATGTTAGATATTGTGTGACTTATTGTACAGCCTATGTTGTTCTGTTGTGTCAAAAGACTGTTATTGTGGTGTTAACTGACTTACCTTCATGCTGGACTGCTCGGTTAAAATGTAGTTTGAGATGACTCCTAAGTTTAATGACTGATGTTGGCTTATAATACTCTATGGAGCAAAACGGGCAATGATATTTGTTGCAGCATGTGTCACATCGCTCATATATCGGCAACGATCTTCCTTCTTGTATAGAAATATGCATTGGAACATATATAACCGTCGCAAACCTCCTTTAACATTCACAGTTTACATGTGTTTACCGCGTATGTGCTGCCACTGGTGTGAAACTGCTGGCGTAAATCTGTGGCTCTGCAGTCAGATCATTCTCCATAGGGCCCGCGCTGTTAGAGCAGCCTGTAGTCACGTGACTACATGATGCCCTACAAACAGCCTGAGTATATTAGCGTCTTAAAGGGACATGAACGTAGTTACCAAAAAAAGGCAAAACGACTTTTCTTTTCATTTTTTAAGATACAGAAAATACAGACATGGGCAAAATGACGTAGGTTATCGTCATAAATTTCGGTATCGTAAAATTTTTGGTTTATTGCCCAGTCCTAAGTTTTATAGATAAGCATGCACATCATCATATATAAAGTAGACTTTCAGAATGTTAAGCCCCTGTGTTGGGGCACCACAAGTAGATCTACAGTAAATAAAGATCTTCCTACATTTCCTGTTTGTTTTTATAGCTTTTTATTTATTTTTTGAATGAAGCATGTAATAATTGTTCGTTAGACTGCAAACTAATTATTTATCATAATTTATTCATTATTGTATTTATTGTATTTATGTCATTATTTATTCTATGCTTGGTTGGCAGGTTTTGAGTCATTGCAGCAATTGTGGTAGAAGATCCTTCAGCCCTGAAACCACAAGCTTAAGAATGAAACTAACTTGACTTAGCATAGCTCAGTGAGCTGAGAGATACAGCCCTTCTGGATGCTTCACTGAAGATCTGGCCTTTGTTTTTGTCCAATTAAAAACCACACAGTGAAACAAGGAGCTCTATTCACTGTTCTCCTGATTCCTCTGTTCTCTTCTGGAGCTAGAACCGAGTGACCTTGAATGTCCCACCACAAACTGCCACGCTAAACAGATTCAGCACCAGCAGCACATGCTATAACTGATGCAGGAACAGGAACTTGTGACGTGACCCATCTGTGATCTTTCAGTTCATTGTATTTCTGTTTTATAAACCATGTTAAGTCTTTAGGCCATGTTAAGTTTGGAGAGTTTGTAGGCAGTTTTGAATCTGGAAATTGTTTAGGTTGTTGAGCTTGGAGATGGTTTAGGCTGTGTTCAGTTTGTAGGAACTTTAAACCGTGATGGGTTTGGACAGTCTGTAGGCCGCGTCATGTTTAGGAGAGCCTGTTTCCCGCGTCGTGTTCAGGAGAGCCTGTTTCCCGCGTCGTGTTCAGGAGAGCCTGTTTCCCGCGTCGTGTTCAGGAGAGCCTGTTTCCCGCGTCGTGTTTTGGACAGTCTGTAGGGCGCGACGTGTTTTGGACAGTCTGTAGGGCGCGACGTGTTTTGGACAGTCTGTAGGGCGCGACGTGTTTTGGACAGTCTGTAGGGCGCGACGTGTTGTGGACAGTCTGTAGGGCGCGTCGTGTTGTGGACAGTCTGTAGGGCGTTTAGTGTTGTGGACAGTCTGTAGGGCGCGTCGTGTTGTGGACAGTCTGTAGGGCGCGTCGTGTTGTGGACAGTCTGTAGGGCGCGTCGTGTTGTGGACAGTCTGTAGGCAGTTGAGAGGAGTTGAGGGAGGCTGGTTTTTGTGGGTTTGGTTAATCTAACACTGAAGACTTTAATGAGAAACAGATATGCTGGGAGCTCAGGATGTGGAAGCTTCAGTCTGTTACACTTTACTCCTCATACTGGGTTGAGAAGTTTCTGATATGTGTTGTCCTCTGTACAGTAGCTGAAAGTAATAAAAGTAAATGTGTGTGTGATATTTGTATGCTATCTGAGCTTGTTTAAAGACATTTTGGTATATTGGATAGTTAACTGTTGATGTTCTGTTGAGTTCCACACGCTGTTCTGATTAAGGTTCTTGGAGAGCAGTTTTGGTGAGAATTTTTAATAATAACAGAACTGGGACTAAACATCAGGGGATTTTGGGTAACAGAGCACTGAACCTGTGAGAAAGCAGCCCGAGCTAACACGGAGTGTACAGTGTACTTTATCATTTAAAGTGATGGAGTAACTCTAGTTTACCTTTAACCTAAATATATATTAATACCCCCTTTATCCCCTCTAAAGGTCACCTGGAAGTGTTACACTGGAGCTAGCATCATCAGAAAACTATGAACTCACCATTTAGATGTCTGTGCTGAGCTGTTTATCAATCTCTTATGCTCACTGTGTGGTTTCTGATGCTATCTGTTATACTGATCTCTATAAACATGAACTAAAGTGTAGCAGAGCTAACAATGACAACAGACTTACTGTAGTGTGATTACACTGAGCTCTGATGATGATATCAGTGTCAAATCGTTTGATACTTTGTCATATTACCAAATATAATAATAATAATAATAATAATAATGATGATGATAATAAAATGGAGTTGTGCTGTGAGAATTAATCAGAACAGTGTTTGGTTTTTTGGAGTGAGGGAGAGAGTAGAGTGACTTCTGCTGTAATTCTGTTCGTTCTGATCTGTCTATCTTTTATCCTTCACCTTTGCCCCCATCACTGTGACAGACACACACACACACACTCACTGTGTGCAGTTCTGTTGGTGTGTTGTGCAGAGGTTTCTGATGCAAAGTTCTAGACAGTTCAGTGCCGGGTATGGTACAGTGAACATCTTTCAACAGGAAAGGTATGAGTGTGTGGTAGATCTGGCCAATACATTTTATTTATCAAACATTTATTTATATATATATAATGCATTCTTTCTTGACCAAAAAAAGGTCTCGCACTAATATTTCATTGGACTGCCTTTTGCTCTGATTACAGCACACATGTGCTGTGGCATAGTTTCCACAAGTTTCTTCTATGTCACAACATTTATTTCTGTCCAGAGCTGCATTATTTTTCTCCAAAATCTTGTACTGATGATGGGAGATTTGGACCACTGCGTAGGCTTGGGCGGTATAAAGGCAGTTTTTAAATCTGGTAACGGTATCTAAAAGTTATGACGGTATTAGTCACGTGAGGTAATGCAGCAAATTTTAAAAAGACGTCTATTAAAACTGCGACTTAAACGTGCTTCACACGTCAGCAAAACACAGCGCCAGTTTCACAGAAACACACACACACGATACTTTTATTTCAAAACTAAACAAGTAATTGTTTATTTCGGTCTCTGGTAAAGTCTTGTGTCTCTGTGCGTATCTGTGCGCACGCTGCGATTCCCGCTCTGATGATCTTTTTAAAGTTCATTTCAGTGCCTTAATTTCGTTTATTTCGTAGGATAGAAGCGAATGAATGTGGACTTATCTCTCTCTCTCCCTCTCTCTCTCTCGCCACAGCATGAATCTCTCTCTCTCCCTCCCTCCTCGCGCCTTTGCACGAATGTCTCTCTCTCTCTCTGTGTCTGCTCAGTTGGGCTGGCGAAGGGGGCACTCGGCAGCCGCCGCCCGATAATACCG
Source organism: Crenuchus spilurus (assembly GCA_036984385.1). Taxonomy (NCBI): domain Eukaryota; kingdom Metazoa; phylum Chordata; class Actinopteri; order Characiformes; family Crenuchidae; genus Crenuchus; species Crenuchus spilurus. Next base: position 37,392 of record BRDA01006066.1, on the reverse strand, counting down.
CATACCGCGGTATTTTCTCAAGCTCATACCACTGTATGAAAAACACCACCACCCAACCCTACCACTGCGCATAATCTTCTCCAGCACATCTCAAAGATTCTCAATGGGGTTCAGGTCTGATTGCCAATCCATGTCTGAAAATGATGTGTCATGCTCCCAAACCACTCTTATAATTTGAGCCATATGAATCCTGGTATTGTCATCTTGGAATATGCCTATGCTATCAGGGGAAAAAAATCCACTGATGGAATAACCTGGTCAATCAGTATATTCAGGTAGTCACCTGACCTCATTCTTTGGGCACATAATGTTGCTGAACCTCAATCTGACCAACTGCAGCAACCCCTGATCATAGCAATGCACCCATAGCTTTCTACTGCAGATACTATGGGTGCATCACTTCAGCCGCCTCTCTTCTTACCCTGATGCACCCATCCCTCTGGACTCATGGTAAATCAGGCCATGTTACCTTCTTCCATTGCTCCAAAGTCCAATCTTTATGCTCCCTAGCAAATTTCCTGGTTATCCTCACTGATAAGTGGTTTTCTTAAGACTACACAGCTGTTTACTCCCAATCCCTTAAGTTCTCTTCATGTTGTGTGTGTGGAAATGCTCTTTCTTTCACTATTAAACATATCCCTGAGCTGTGCTGTTGTTGTTGTACAATTTGATTTCACCAAATGTTTAAGTGATCACCGATCACAATCATTCAGGATTTTTTTCAGACCGCATTCCCTTCCTGGAAGATGATGTTTTCCCCCGCTGTCCTTCCACTTTTTAATAATGCGTTGGATAGTTCTTAACCTGATTCATCATCCCCTTAGATATTTTGTGCTTGATGTCAATAATTTTACCTTCTGAAGCAGATGAACATATTTTCCTCGACTACAGGATGTCTTTCAACATGTTTGTTTAACAAACCAGAAGCTACTCACTGCATCAGTTTGGATTAAAAAAGTTATACAGTCAAACCACTCGCCCGAGCTGTTGTTCCCCTCTGCCATCAATGTTGTGTGTGGCACCACTGTTATGCACTCAATGTTATGAAAGCACTCAATATAAGAGAAATCCATTCTTGTTACACCTTCACTACGGCAGCTCTAGAACATCCATAAAGTTAGTGGTTTCCAAGATATTACCACCATGCTTCACCCGATACCCTATTATCATGTCCTTTTGGACAACAGTCTTCATGTCCTTTGCCCATGATGATGGTTTTACACTCTGCTACAACTGACTGGTGTGCTCACTTATTTATACGTGCAGTAAACTCTGTCATATGACATCTGTGAGCTCTCTTTAGCAATGTTATCTGTCAGTCAGCTCAGCCCTAATTAGGACAGAACACAGAGGACAGGTGTGTGTGTGTGGGTGTGTGTGTGTGTGTGTGTGTGTGTGTGTGTGTGTGTGTGTGTGTCTCACATAGCTCGAGATTTTTGGAATAGACGATGAACAGGAGCAAAAAGACTGGAGCTATGAGGCTAATGTAGGTAACAAGTAATGGAATCAGTAGCAGGATGTAAGCTGCATGTCTAATCATTTCCCTCCTGAGACTGTTGAGATGTTCAGGGTCTGTGTTCAGACTTCAGGTAAATCAGATTTCACAGATCAGTTCTTTTGAGACTGTCGACACTGCAGTTTATGATCAGATTTGATTTGTGTGTCCATCACCAGCCCGTCTACGTGGGCTGCCACGATGACAACGTACGTGGCCGAAACTGTGTCACTATGCTGGAGATGTGAAAGTGCACAAACATTGACCAGAGGAATTTGACCCCTGTATTAAACCCATACGTGCAGTGAAACAAACGCACACACACTAGTGAATGCAGTGTGTAAACTATTTCTGAAGTGGTGGGCAGCCGTATCCACAATGCCCAAGGAAGCAGTTTGGTGCCTTGCACTTCAGTCATGTCCTCCTGCAGGATCGAGCCAGTGACCTTCTGACCTCAACTAGGGCTGCACGATTTGAGTAAAATATCTAATTGCGATTTTTTTCACACAATATTGCGATTTAAATATTTACGATTTAGTGGTTAACATATCTATCAAATATAATTATAAACTTGTTTCTACATAAAAAAGATTCCCAGGGTTCTCAGATTAAGAGTTGTCAGTTTTATTTTTTAATTTCAACACCTATAAAATAAAGACAGACAAAATAAATAAAATCATATCAACTGCAACATGAGTAAAAATCTTAACAGTAAATGTGTGAAACATGAATGAATATCAAGTTACTTGCATATTTGACTGGTCAGCAGTGGACAGTAATGCCTCACTAGAAAATCTGAAATTACAATGTATCCTTTTTATCTTAAACAGCGGCCGTTTCCCAGACACTGGGATTAAGCCTAGTCTTAGAGTGCACCACATTTTGAATGAGATTTTCAGTGCATTTTCTGAAAGAAAAATAAATTCTATGAAAAATGCTAGAATGTAATAAAAACTAACAAAATGTGCCATCAGTGCTGATTACTTTTATTTCTATGAATAAAACATACATACACTAACACACACACACACACACACATAATATCCATCCATCTATTATCACACCCGCTTAATCCTTAACAGAGTCACGGTTAGACCCCTACACTCTCACTGGGCGCAGGGCAGAGCATCACACTATTCAACTAAGCCCAGGACAGGGTGCCAGTCCATCACTGGGTGCACACAAGCGCGTGCACACACACACAACTATGAAAGTGTCACACCAGGCATTTATATATGGAGAGAACTAAAATAAAACAAATATTTTATAGATATATTTGTGTTAAAGTATGAGCCTAGTATAATTTAAAAACATAAAGAGAACATGACGCCGAGAGAGAGAGAGAGACAGACATAGAGAGGGGGGGGACGTGACAGCATGTTCAACATTTAATATCATTTACTTACTGATCGCAAGATTGAGTTTGTGGCCAAAACACTGAATCCTGGTTCACTCGTTTATTTCGGCTGCCTTCATCATGTTTGAGGCATTATCTGTGGTTGTGCACACTTGCCTCTCTTTATTTAAACCCGACTTAGCCAACGTGTCATTTAATCCATTAGCGATGTTAAGTGATGCTAAGGTTCAGTTCGGCTCTACCACATATCTGTCGTTGTCACGTAGTACTCCACGTTTCTCAGCTCCGTTTCAACCTTGTCAGTTGTCCTGAAACCAAAATGCCCCCATACACATGATGTGCATTTTTTCTTTGGTGACAACTCGTCCACTGGACTTTGGGCCTCGCACGCTTGCTCGGGTAAAACGTTCATCTTTTCCCTGACGTCGTGTGCAGTGCTGCTTGTTTTTAGTTTTCTTG
>BRDA01006066.1:10916-31481 GCA_036984385.1 Crenuchus spilurus | reverse complement strand
TAACACAGACTTATTAAAGATTTAACACAGACTTATTAAATATATAACACAGACTTATTAAAGATTTAACACAGACTTATTGAAGGAGTGATTATAATCACAGCTACAGGTACAAATAAACTTATATTATCATGTGACTCAGTAAAACCCTGCAACTCCCTCAAAACTCCCTCCTGTAGTTATTTGAATTGTCCGCACACAGGAGTTTAAACACTTGTGATATGTAAGATGTTTAAAACACGTCCCCCTGATAAAGTAATGTAGTCTGAATAAGGCTAATGACATACTCAGACCTTGTGGTTAGATGCTTTGATTTCAGTCTCTGTGGATGGAGATAAGGTCTCACACAGCAGGAGAGATGTTGGAGTCTGTTTCAGCTGATTGTCGAGTAGTAAAGGAGTCAGTCCTTCAGCAAACACTCATATTTACACAATATTCTGTGTCCACCAGACATATTCAGTCATCTAAACCAGGTGTGGAGTCCAAAATGTACTTCTTTAATTGAGATTAAACAATAGAACTCGTCACCTATACAATTCGGCTGCTTCTGTAAAAAAATCAGAACTAACATCTCAGAGCAGAATAATCTGTATGTATGATAGTTGTGCTCAAAAACGCTGATTCTACCCAGACAAAAATATACTGTGGTACTGACATGGTTGTCTGATGGGTTTTTGGACAGTGCCATGATGGCAGTACCGTGGTTCTACTACAGTAATTCAACTAGTTTCACCATAATAACTGACTTTTCATAATATTACTCAGGTAAAACTTTACATTACTGTAGTATTACTGTTGTAGTACCACAGTACTGCCATCATGGCATTGTCCAAAACGGCTTGGTTCTACCATGTTGATATTGCCAGTTTTTGTACGGGTAGGTTTATGCTATTTTTAAAGCTCACAGTAAGTCGTACTCTGTCCTAAACCACATCCGCTGGTCTGAGACCTTCATTAACGATGTTTAATGGTGCAAACGTGTAAATTAGGTTTATTCTTTTATTTACTCTGTTTACTTCAGTCTACAAACTGTAAATATCAGACATCCTGCAGTGCTCACCAGCTGCTGCTGATACACTGTTTCATGTTTGTTCTTTTGAGTTATATATTAATGTCTGTATTTGCACAGCGGTTCAGATGGTCACCTAGAAACTAGTGAACCTGTTCATATGATACAGTCATGGCCAAAAATGTTGGCACCCCTTAAATTTTTTTTATTTTTTAAGTATTTCTCCCAGAAAAGTAAATTACACACGTTTTGTCATACTCATGTTTATTTCCTTTGTGTGTCCACAATGAACAGAGAAAAAAGCCAATACTGATATAATTTCACACAAAACTCCAAAAGTGGGCTGAACTAAATTATCGGCACTCTGAGCGTAATATTTGGTTGCACACGCTTTGGGGAAAAATTGCTGAAATCAATCTCTTCCGATAACCATCAACACACTTCTTTCACCTTTCAACTGGAATTTTGGACCACTCTTCAGAGACCTGTTCCAGGTTTCTCATATTTGAAGGATGCCTTCCCCCAAAAGCAGTTTTAAAATCTGTCCACATGTGTTTGGTGGGAATGTTGGCCACTTTAGAACTCTCCAGCGCTTTGTTTCAATCCATTTCTGGGTGCTTTTTGAAGTATGTTTGGGATCATTGTCCTGCTGGAAAACCCATGACACAGGACGCAAACCCAGCTTTCTGACAGTGAGCCATTGGTGCGAAATTCATGGTACAGGAGTTGTGATACACTATCTCACAATAGTGTCAATATTTTGTGTGAACACCATTATTATCTAGCACTGCCTTGACCCTCTTGGGCACTTCCACTCCTCCTTGATGATGTCACAGAGCTGGTGGATGTTAGACACCTTCACTCTTCCACCTTCTGCTTGAGGATGTCTCATAGGTGCTCAGATATGTTTTGGTCACCATCACCTTTACCTTCTGCTGTCTCAGCAAGGAAGTTGTCATCTTAGAGGTGTGTTTGGGGTTGTTATGTTATAAAACTGCCATATGGCCCAGTTTCTGAAGGGAGGGGATCATGCTCTGCTTCAGAATGTCACACTACATGCTGGAATTCATGTTTCACTCAATGAACCGCAGAGCCCCAGTGCCAGCAGCACTTATTCAGCCCCGGACCATGATGATACCACCACCATACTTGACTTTATGCAAGACACAGTAATTTTGGTACTCCTCACCAGGGCACTGCCACACATGCTGGACACAATCTGAACCAAAAAAGTTGTCAGTTGGGCACAATTTAGACATGTTCACTGTGAGGTGTACTCACTTGTGTTGTCAGTTATTTGGACATTAAATAACAAAAATATATACGTACTGTTACACAAGCTGTACACTGACTACTCTAAGTTTTTTATATATATATATAAGTTCATTTCTATAGTGTTGTCCCATGAAAACAATATAATGTGTGCAAAAATGTGAGGGGTGTGCTCACTGTTGTGAGATACTGTATATAGTATCACACTGCTGCGTGCAATACAGCCACCGGCTCTTTTCAAATTTTGCTTGATACGTCAATGCGCTCGGAGGAAAGTGCAGGGTTCCCAGCTCCGAATGGACCAATCAGCAGACGCCTGAGCCAATGTGAAAGTGATAGGGTGAGAGAGCATCATCTACCTGCCCAGAGAGAGCACAGGCAATGTTTGCTCTTTGTGGACCCCGGCTGTTGATGGCAAACAGCATGACCAGGATTCGAACTCGCGATCCTCTGGTCATAGTGTCAGAGTCTTAGCCCGTTGAGCCACTCCAGTTTGGAATGATGAGCTAACAGCTCCGTTGTGCCTTCAGATGTAGTGATATTGGTAAGCTGTGAAAACACATAAAAATATTGTGATCCTGCACTGAATCGATTCATGGATGAGAGTATAATTCCACCCAACTATAAACTAATAACAAACACAATAATGTTGCAGAGCTAAAAACAGAAGCAGTGCCTGGTCATAATAGTGACTGATCTTTAGTCTGATTATAGATAACACTGTGCCACACATAATCAATACTATTAGACACGACTGATCAACTGTACACAGGCTGAACAGTTTAGCAGGATATGTAATGTTATTGTGATAAATGATGTCTGATATATGGTAGTTTCTGAATATTTTGTGCACATCATCATACTTGTACAACACTGACCAACAGCATGTTTTATTATTAAGAGCTTTAGGGCAGCACAGTCTGCAAATATTTAATAAAATGAATACATTCAAGTTTTTTTAATAAAGCACTGCAGTTCTAACTCCTCAGATGTCTGATAAAATGAATAAATAATGGGACATATCATGTATTGTGATATATTTATGCCATTGTTACCATGGTTTAGCTTCCTAGCTCCACTGTAAACTAAAGAAGCGATCTCAGGTGGCCAAGCATGAATATTTATAACCAGTGAGTGATAAGTTATTTTAAATTGTGTTATTTACTGTGTGTGTGTGTGTGTGCGCAGGTTGTTGGAGCTTCACTCTCCTGATGGTCAGCACACTGTGGTTCTGCGTTGTAAAGATGGACCAACTGCCCATTCCTGGTTCACTGCCATACACACCAACATCGCCGCTCTGCTGCCTCAAACACTCACACACATTAATTCTTACTTGAGCTCCTCCAGCACCAATACACACACATACACACAGCTCAAACACATCGGCTGGCTGGCAGAACAGGTACGTACACACACACACACACACTCACTCACTCAAGGTCTGGCATGCACCGGGAAAACATCAGGCAGGGCAGCCAAACCCCATATCAGGGTTTACACAGAGTGACACCTTTATCAGAAACTCCCCATTTTACATTTGCAGACTGTAGATCTGTTTTTGCAGTGAATCACATCTCTGCAGCATTCATTACTGAAGCACACCATCACTGACCACATATCAGCTCCTCTGTCTTTCTGATAAAGTAAACAGTGGGTGGAGTTACAAGATAGGTTTTTCTAATAAAGTGGACAATGAGTGGTGTGTGTGTGTGTGTGTGTGTGTGTGTGTGGACACAGGAAGGAGGGGGCGGGGCAGGAAATGCTTACAAACTGGAACCCACAGGAAAGTGACTGTGCTAACTACTTTTTTTTGGTCCCACCAATCTCCCGCACACACACACACACACACACACACACACACACACACACACACACACACACACGCTCACACTGGTGTGTGTTTTGACACTGTGCTGATGGTAATTAATGTGTGTTTAGATTCCACTGGATGGTGGGCGGATCCAGTACAGGCCGGTTGTCATGGCAATAACAGAGAAGGACATCCTGCTGTTTGACTCTGTTCCATGGACACGAGAGTCCTGGAACACACCACTACTGACACACCCCCTACTCGCCACCAGGTACACACACACAGTTGTGCTAGATAAAAACGGTTTCTCTGAGGACAGTAATAGAATAACAGAACCGTCTGACTGTGTTTAACCATCTGTATGACTTTACTGGTAAAGCTGTGTGTGATTGTATTATTAAAATAATTAGCAATTATTAATGAGTAATAATTGTTTATGTTAGTAATTATTAATAGTGGTGTGTGTGTGTGCAGGCTGGTTCAGTCTGGCAGTAGTCGTGGTTCTCCATCGTTAGGAGCTGATCTGGTGTTTTCAACGCGTTCTGGGACGAGTCGGGGGGTGGAGTCTCATGTGTTTCGTGTGGAGACGCATTGGGATCTGTCATCATGGACTCGAGTGCTCGTACAGGGGGGCCACACAGCAGCCGAAATCATAAAGGAGGTGTCCATAGGTGTGTGTGTGTGTGTGTGTGTTTGCGTGTGTTACATTTATACAGCCAGCCAAGACATGGTTGGTATCGTAAAAATGAATAAAATCGCTTCAGTATCATGTTTTACTAAGAGGTTCTACTGTTTGTAAGAATTTGTGCATCATCATCTAATAGTTCAGGTTCTGATGTGATATGCACCATTCTGACTTCTTAACAGTAGTGGTGATGGTAACCAGATGTCTACAACACAGTTATCTCTTTTTTTTGTAATTAAAGTTTTTATTACACACTTCTGTCAAAACAATATCAAACAGACACAAGGCAGGTCAACAGATACAATTTAAGAAAATTGCATGCAAGTTCCGGGGCAGATGCATGTTTGTCAATATACAATTGTAGTCAAAAGTGACAAGGAATTCAAACACAATAATAACAACAGCGTATAATGATAAAATAAATTGGATCAATTAGGACAAAACAAAACAAGAGGAGACTGGGCAGAGAGGGGGGTGTTGTCTGCTTGAATTGCACTTGTAGTTTTATTTGCTGCCATAAGTTTTGCCTTGTCCAGACAGTCCAGCTAGCATATTTGTTGATGGTAACATAGTGATAAATCTGAAAGAAAGAAATCCTTTGGGCACTACTTTGCCATACAACACCCTGCATGTATCCCTCCACCATGAATGGATTTTATGAATAGAATATAAGCATATAACAGTATCTCAAACATGAGTCAGTCAATCAGAATTTATTGGTACATCATTTTTTACAACCAGTGTTGTCGCAGTGCAGTTTTACAGAAGAAGAGCTTCAAAAGAGAAGACTCCAGGGCCCCAAGCAGCTCAGCAGGCTAAGACACTGACACTATGACCAGAGGATCGCGAGTTCAAATCCTGGTCATGCTGTTTGCCATCAACAGTCAAGCGAGCAAAATTGGCAGTGCTCTCTCTGGGCGGGTAGATGGCGCTCTCCCCATTACTCACACATTGCAATGTCCGCTGACTCAGGCGTCTACTGATTGGTCCATTCAGAGCTGGGAACCCTATTCTTTCCTCGGGGCGCGTTGGCTTCCCAGTGACTGTGTATCAGCAGTAATTTGAAAAGAGGCAGCGGCCATATCACACGCAGCGGAAGAGGCTTGTACTAGACTTCTCCCTCCTAGAGTCAGAGACAGTGCAAAAGTGATGGGGAGAGTCCTAAAGGATGGGATGAGCTAATTGGCTACTACTACATTTGGAAAGTGATCAAAATGGGCAAAAAATGAATAAATAAAATAAAAAAAAGAACACTCCAGGTCCAACACATTCAAGGAGCAAGCCAAAGGCAACAGTGGCAAAGAAAGCTCCCCAAGAGCAAGAGGAAGAACCCATCCTCCTTTAGATGACACCAGATGCTAAAAGAAACAACACAACTGGAGACTCTGGTTAAGCTGACTGCCCAAGTCAAGCTGGAGAGACAACCCATAGATGGATAGAAATAAAGAAAGTGGGAAAAAATATATAGATAGAGAGAGAGCTTGCTTTTTTTTTTCTTTTTCTGGACAGATATCACCAGAGCGCTTTTGCAAACACATAGGTTTTAAGCCTAGTTTTAAATGTAAACAGTGTGTCTAAATCCTGAATGGAAACGGAGATCATTCCACAGCTCCAGAGCTACAGAACAGAAGGCTGGACCTCCTGCTGTAGTTTGTAATTCAAGGAAACTGTCAGTAGGCCGTTATTTTTGAGGGTACCTGTGGGGTTATTTGACTTAATTAGTTCACCAAGAAACAACAAAGCCAAGCATCACACAGTGTATAACCATTTCATATATTGACGTTCTGTGAGGGAACTTTTCGAGATGTCTGGTTCCTGTCAAAACCACTGTGACACATTCTGACTGTACAGCGTTTCACACCAAACCCCCTGAATGAGTTTGATTACAGCTTAAAAGTTTAATCAGTCAGTTAATTATGAGCACATCAGTGTTTACAGGTTCAGTTTTAATTGCTTAAATATTACACAGAGAATTTTGGAAAAAGAGGTGAACTATGTGAAGATATTAATGTTGGTTGTAGTTGTAAAGTGTGAGTGTCTGAGCAGAACAGGAAGATGTGAGTTTTACTGAAACTTCTAGAAGAGGAAGAAGGCCAGTTTTGGGGGTTTTCTCTGCCGTGCTGGACAATGCTGGCAGCAGGACAGGCTGGGAATGGTTACACAATCTCTCTCTTTCTCTCTCTCTGTCTCTCTCTCTCTCTCTGTCTCTCTCTCTCTGTCTCTGTCCCTCTCTCGTTGTCTCTGTCTCTCTCTGTCTCTCTCTGTCTCTCTCTGTCTGTCTCTGTCCCTCTCTCTCATTGTCTCTGTCTCTCTCTTTCTCACACTCACTCCAAAAACACTTGAACAAGCACTGCAGACTTGTACAACTGATACTTTGATTTATTGTTGTATCAGGATTCACTTTTTCATTAACACTGTCTGTCCATCTGTGTCTGTCTACATTATCTGTATATCTACAGTGACATGCAGTAGTTTGGACACCCTTGGTCAATATTACTATTACTGTGAAGAAGTAGACAAGCTGAAGATGAAAAAACTTTATCAAAGTCATTATTTTTGTTTTGTACAGTTTTAGAGTGAAAAAGGAAAGGAGCACAAAGGAGCAGATTTGAGCACTGATTTGATAATTTTGACTGAGGTGTCAGACGTTAGTTAGCTTATTAGAGTTTTATGTTTAACAATCCTCATTTTCAAAGCTCTGTAAATACTCCGACTTCTCTGGAAATGAAAATGGTTGAGGCCCACAAAGCAGGAGACGGCTGTAAGAAAAGTGCAGTGTTTTCTTAATTGGCATTTCAAATGGCACTTTCCTCAGTTTGAAATGTAATTAACAGGAACAGTGGAGGTCAAGATAAGATTTAGAAAAATTCAGCGGCAGCTGCTCTTAGGATTGCTGTTCATTGACACCTGCACAAATACGGCCTTCATGGAAGTGTCATCAGAAGAAAACCTTTCCTACGTCCTCACCACAAAAATCAGCTTCAGAAGTTTGCAAAAGAACCTCTAAACAAACCTGATGCCTTTTGGAAACAAGTCCTGTGTTCAGATGAAGTTAAAACTCTTTGGCTGTAATGAGCAAAAGTATGTTTGGAGAAAAAAGGCACAGAATTTCATGAAAAGAACACCTCTCCATTCATTACTCATGGAGGTGAATCAGTCATGCTTTCAGTTTGTGTTCTAGCCATTGGCACGGGGAACATTTCACAGGTAGAGAGAAGAATGGATTCAATAAAATTCCAGCAATTTCTAGAAGCAAATATAACAAAACAAAGCTGAAGATGAAAAGAGGATGACTTATACAGATGGATAATCATCCTAAACACACCTCAACATCCACAATAGACTCCAAAGGCAGAAGCTGAAGGTTAACATGGCTCACACAGTCTCCTGATCTAAACATCACTGAAAATCTGTGTATAGACCTTAAAAGAGCACTGCATGCAAGACATCCCAGTAATCTCACTTAACTGGAAGACTTTAGCCAGGAAGAATGGATGAAAATCCAAGTATTGAACAGCTCGTGGTGGGCTACACAAAGTATTTACAAGCTGTGATACTTGCCAAAAGGTGCTAACCATGCAGGGTGCCCAAAGTTTTGCTTTAACTTGTTTTTTTGGAAATCATTTTATCTTCACTTTGCTGAACTGATAAAAGTAACATATATATTTTGATCACGGGTGCCTAAACTTTTACATGCCACTCCTACCTACCCACCTGTTTGTGTGTCTGTCTTACACTGTCTCTGTGTGTGTGTGTGTGTGTGTGTATTGTAGGGTGTGTGTTGAACAGACAGGATGTGCGGTTGGTTCTGCACTACGATCGGGGTTTCACAGTTCTGAGAGATCACAGCGAGCCTGCAGGGGGCACTCTACTCTTCCACTACCCATTTGAAAAACTCAAAATGTCTGCAGACGACGGAGTCCGGAACCTCTATCTGGACTTCGGGGGTCCGGAGGGAGAACTGGTACTGAAACAGAACACTTTAGTCTATGTTTGCAGAGATCAAACTGATATTACGTGAACAGGTCTGTTACTGATCTACATCAGCTGGAGTGATAAACTACAGCAGATCTGAACTATCACTTTAATAACTGTATAAGCATTCTTACAGGTTTCTGTTGTTCTGGTAGTCACATCAAGCCAAATTTATTTATAAAGTACTTTTTACAACTGATGTTGGCACAAAGCAGCTTTACAAAGTTAGTAATAACAAAACACCAAAAGCCCCAGTGAGCAAGCCAACGGCAGTGGCAAGACTCCCTCAGAGCTGGAGGAAGAAACCTTTGGAGGAACCAGACTCACATGGGGGACTAATCCTCCTCTGGTCAACTAATTATAAGTTCTTGACAGACAGTCACACATTCCTATGATGCTTTTGTAGTGTTCAGGTACTGATATAGTGACAATAGTGAAACAGGAGAGATAATAATGGTAGCAGTAAAGAGTCCATATAAACTTGAACATGGTCAGTAGTATAGGGCGTCTGGAGCAGATCATAGTAGTTGCTTTGTGAGCAGCTGGTCTAAGGTTGCATCATGCAGAGAGTTTTTCATCAGCCTTGGATGGGACCGGTGGGCAATCACTCACTCGACAAAAGACAAAGATGGAATTAGTTCTGTTTATTTTTATAGAGCACAAGGATTACAAGACTTATCAGAGTGTGGCTAATGACTCCAACAGAGCTATCTAGAACAGCATACCTAAAAGGAGAGAGCCAAAAGGTAAACAGGCATGGGAGCTCCCCAAGACACTGGCATTCCTCTCCTCCACCATCAACAAACCTGAGTGATCACGTGAGCAGCAGTATGACAGCCCCAGCATCTCAGTTCACTATAAATCCCTACGTCAGTGCACTCCTGGACCTACAACCTTTCTATAATGTAAAGTATTAATTACCAAAAGCTAAACTAAACATATGTTTCCAGCCTAGTCTTAAAGGTTGAAACTGTGGTTGAATCCTGGTGTTGTCAGGGAGGTTATTCCGGAGTTGAGGGGCCATATAAGAGAAGGCTCTTCCCCCTGCTGATGATTTCTGAATTCTGGGAACTATCAAGAAACCAGCACCCTGTGATCTAAGTAAACGAGATAGTTCATAATAGGAAATAAGGTCTTGTAAATACTCAGGGGCAAGACCATGTAGCGCTTTATACCTCAATAAAAGAATTTTATATTCAATTCGGTATTTAACTGGAAGCCTGTGTAGTTCTGATAAAACTGGGCTAATATGGTCAAATTTTCTGGTTTTAGTAAGAACCCTGGCTGCTGCATTTTGTACAAATTGAAGTTTATTTAGGTTTCTGCTTGAGCATCCTCATAATAGTGCATTACAGTAATCTAACCTAGAAGTAATGAACGCATGTACCAGTTTTTCTGCATCCTGTAGGGATAAGGCATTTCTTAACTTGGAAATATTACGGAGATGTAGAAAAGCTGTTCTGGTAGTTTTAGTTATGTGTTGGTCAAATGATAAATCTGAGTCAATTATGACACCAAAATATTTTGCTACTGAGTCAGGTGTAACAGTGAAGTTATCCAGATTTAAACTTAAGCCTTAATTTATTTCTTGTGGCCTTTGGTCAATTTTCTATATTTCTGAAATAAATTTGACCTAAAACACCATCAGATTTTCACAGAAGCCCTAAAAGTAGAAAAAGAGAACCCAATTAAACAAATGAGACACAAATATTATACTTGGTCATTTATTTATTGAGGAAAATGATCAATATGACATATTTGTGAGAGGCAAAAGTATGTGAACCTTTTCTTTCAGTATCTGATGTAACCCCCCCTGTGCAGCAATAACTGCAACTAAATGTTTCCGGTAACTGTTATTAAACCATTCTTTGGTAGAACGACTTCTGTGTTTAGGGTCATTGTCTTGCTGCATGACCCACCTTCTCTTGAGATTCAGTTCATGCACAGATGTCCTGACATTTTCTTCAGAATTCTCTGATATATTTCAGAATTCATTGTTCCATCAATGATGACAAGCCGTCCTGGCCCAGATGCAGCAAAACAGGCCCAAAACATACTACCACCACCATGTTTCACAGATGTTTCTTCAGTTGCTTAGAAGTTACCCTGGGGTCCTTTGTGACCTCGCAGACTATTACACGTCTTGCTCTTGCAGTGATCTTTGTTAGTCAACCACTCCTGAGGAGGGTAACAGTGGTCTTGAAGTTCCTCCATTTGTACATAATCTGTCTGACTGTGGATTGGTTTTGTGACCTTTTCCAGCCTGATGAGTATCAACAACTCTCTTTTTCTGAGGTCCTCAGAAATCTCCTTTATTTGTGTCATGATACACTTCCACAAACTTATGAAGTGCAGACTTTGATAGATCCCTGTTCTTTAAATAAAGCAGGGTGCCCACTCACACCTGATTGTCATCCCATTGATTGCAAACACCTGACTCTAATTTCTCTTTCAAACTAACTGCTAATCCTAGAGGTTCACATACTTTTGCCTCTCACAAATATGTCATATTGGATCATTTTCCTCAATAAATGACCACTGTATCAATATTGCTGATATTGATGATCTGATGTATTGGTGAGGTAGCTTATTAATTGCTTGATTAAAGTGAAATAGTAACCTATACTAAAAGATTAATAACTTTACTTTGTATGTATGCGTGTGTCTTTCAGGTGTTTGATCTACACTCCAGTCCGAAGCCTGTGGTGTTTGTTCTTCACTCATTCCTCTCAGCCAAACTCACCCGGATGGGCCTGCTGACGTAAAAGAGAGAGAAAGAGAGGCATAGAAAAGGACAGAGAGAGGCGGGTTTTCATTAAATATTCCTCCTTTTATGCTCTTATAGCTCAGCCTTCTGTTTAATTGAATATTGTAATGGATCTGCTTCTTTGCCATTTACATATACACTTTATGACTGTGTGTGTGTGTGTGTGTGATCAGATTTCTGTCTGAGTGGCTCCTAATAATGATATCAAATCTAATCATTAATCCAATAATCTACAGACTTTATTAAGGCTAGAAAATCAACATAAATACATAAACGCACACAAGCAAAGATGAAGATTTAGCCTCATTACTTAAACCCAAACGTCCAGCATGTCAAGAATTAGGTCAGGAACATTGACTGCTGTACTGAGCCTGTACATAACACTTTAATTTTAGGAGCTGTTAAAGAGGAAATGTAGAATGTTTTGTTTCTAAAGCATGTACACACACACACACACACACAGGTTTCAGGATGACCACACGTGCCTTTTCCTGTCAAAAAAGCTTTTTAAACATTTCACTTTTGTATCTGAAAGATGTCAAAGGAACGCTTTGCTGAATATGCAAATCTGTAACATTTATTCTCATTTATATTTATATATATATGTGTGTGTGTGTGTGTGTGTGTGTTGTATATTTATGTCCTGCATGACTAAGACTGTTTCTGTATCCTGTATCATTTTTATACTCTATACCTTTAATCTCAGAGTACATTTATTTTACTCTTTTATAGATTTTATGTGTTTACATGCAACAAAATCGGCCCTTAAACATTCCAAATATACTGGGGTTATTTTCCTGACATTCCAGCTGTTGCTGTGGTCAGTTGGAGCAGTGTTTTTAAACCGTGTTCAGTGTTTTGGGAGGTTTGCAGGCTGTACATTTGATCTCTTTGACATACAGGACATCTCCCACCAACACAATAATAATAATAACATTCACATAAATTATGTCCAGTTTATTTACAGAAACTCAAATTTGCACCGTTTTCTCTCTCAGACAAAAAGATACGCTCTGTTTTTAGCTCTGCTGGCATGCTTACGTTTATTAGTTCAGAACAGTTTAGTTTGTGTCAGTTTGTGATGCAGTCATGCAGTCAACACCACACTCACCTGTGGAGCATAGTTTTCCTTTACTTATTAGCTACATAAGCTCTTCAGGTGCAGAAACCCAAAGAAGCAATCTTAGTGGTCCAAGCATGTGTTGTCTGATGGGGGAAACTGTGGACATTTGATATTTAGCTGACCTATCACTTTAATTAGCCAGCTGGACACAGCAGGGTAGTTTATACCCTGTTTAGATTCTCTGTAAAGTTTAACAGAACCTACGTCACCTTGTAGATCAGATCAGTGTTAATAGATAGTCTGTAGACAGGCTCCACACTGCCCTCCTGTAGCCTGGAGAGTTCAGCCTGTTTATAATGCACAGATCCTTCATCAGGAGCTGGAGGCAAGGTTTAACTTTCAAACCATTCTTCTTTACATAAGTTAACACACACCTGCTGCTGAGTGTGTTAAATAAGAGCTTCACTGATTTTCTAAAATTCTCTGCATAACGAAATATTTAAGCTGTGATCAGATTCATTCAGAGATGTTTGGTGTGAAACACTCCATTCTAGAGCCAGAATAGTTCACAGTGGTTTTGATAGGAACCAGACGTCTGAAGTCTCTAAAAGCTCCCTCACTGAAAGCTCTTACATGACATGGTTATAAATACGCTGTCTGATGTCTGAGACACTGTTTTATGGTGAGTTTGAGATTACTAAACAGTCATTTTTTAATCAGTTCATAGTGGAGGGATAAGTGCAGGGTGTTGTGTGGCAAAACAGTCTCCAATAGTTTCCCAAGTTTATCACAGTTTTACTATCAACATTACTAATAAACCCTCAGAAGACGTTTGTCAGTTCACTGCTGGATTTGGACAGCAAATAAAATGTGTAGCACATGGTGAGGTCTGGTTACTGGTCACCAATATTGTTCAGAGATCTGAGTCAGGAAGTTCCCCTAGAATGGAGCATTTCACATCAGAAGGGCCTGAGTGAGTTTGTTTACATCTCAGTGACTGAATAATGAGGAAATGTTGAGAAAACTGTGAAGTTCCCCTTTAAAGTGTTCTGGCCTCAGTCATAAGAGTAGATTCTCAGCTGAAGCTCATGTAGATGATGTAGTGGTCAGGTTTCTGAGAGCAGACTGTCTGCTGTGCTTTGTTTCCAGTGGCCTTAGACATTTCTCAGAGCAGACCAGTAAGTGCTTTAAAGGTGTTTGTGAATGAGATGGTGTGTGTGTGTGTCAGGCTGTTTCCTCCTCTCTGGTTCTGACTGCAGCAGGACTTTATATCACTTATATTACATCAAAATTGTAATATAGTGATTAATGTTTTTAAACACAAAATAATCAACATGTTGGTCAAATTAGAGCTTGCTGATTATGAAATTTTCAGGTCTGATACGATAACTGATGATTAATAGCTGATTCTGACTGATTCTGATATCACACTGAAAATATAAACTATTTAAATGTTGATTTGTTTTAAATAATAGTCATCCATCCCCATTACAGGAAGTCTCAATGTCAAATATAGGATGTTGTGGGTTCTAGAAGAAGGCTGATAACAATGATTTATGCTTTGAGTTTATATTAAATATCAGCTGCTGATGTATTGTACGTTACTAAAAATAATAACTTGTATCATTTATATAAAGAAAACTTGTACTGATCTGAGTATATGAAATAACATTTTCTCTAAATGATGATTATGTAACAATAACTTAATAGCCCTGTTATTAAGGGTTGAGCAGTTATCAGCCTGGACTGATAATCAGGCCTGCTATGTAGGATTTTTTCAAATTCAGAACTCAGTTTTGATTCATATAAAAGTATTTTTATTTTTATTTTCTTTGCTCATATCTGATATATAAAACATAAAAAAACACAATTCTTTAGTTCATCCCTGTGCTCTGCCCACAACACTGTCTGATTGGTAGAAATGTGGATCACAATTTGAGTAAATCCAGTCAGAAGTGCTGTGTTGTGTTGCCTAAAGTTCAGAGTGCATTATGTTTATGATATTTAATGTAAGCTGTGATAGTTTTCACAATACACATCACATTTATGGTAAATGATTGAGTCACAAACATCTGTTGTCAGTGTCCTTGATGACTACTAATTCCTATCAGTATCATCCCCGAAATAACTCATCAGTCGAGCTCTAGTTTGTTAGGCTTTTTTCTGCTTACTCAGACTTTATCTGATTATTCTGATTATGTTATGGGATGTTCACATTTTTCACATCTGAGCACAGTTTACTCGCCTGTCTACGTTCATCAGTTTGTCTAAATGAATTTCATAAACAAACATTTAAAAAAAGTCAATCAATCAAATTTTATTTTTATAGCACCTTCCAACAATGGCTTACATTGACCAAAGTGCTTAACAAGACAAAACAAATAAAACAGTATCATAAAAACCATTTAAAATAGAAATTTAAAATGTCAGAAAATAAACATCAAAAGCCTTTTAAAATAAGTTTTTTTAAATAGTGTTTTGATATTGTGGCATCACTAAGAGCTCCAATCAATGTAGACTTTTTACTCAGCGCCTCTGCAGTATTTACATCATACAATTATAAACATTTATAAAATATGTTGTCAGTAAATTAATGTTGACTTTGATTAGTGTACATAAGCTGTGCTCAAATGTGAAGTAATGAACATTTTCCCTTTTAATATGTCAGAATATTTAATTTCTTATTATAATAATAATTACTATAAATAATAATGAGTAAAGTTACATTATTAGTTATTAGATCTTTAGATAAATAAAATGTGATTATTTTGAGATCCTGGAATCAGATACAGAGAGGAACTTTTTCTTCTGACAGTACTGTGGGTCACTCGCACTGACCTCTCAACACTGTGATAAAGCTATAGTTTCTGCACACCTGTTTGTGTGTGTGTGTGTGTGTGTGTGTGTGTGTGTACACCTGGACTATGAATGTACACACTTCCGAGACTAAGAGTCATTCTCATCATTATTACTATTATTATGAAATATATGCAGTTTTAGTTGATTAGCTGTTTGTAGGTAAATGAGCTTTTTTAGATCAAAGATTTTTTGCACCAAAGTTTTGTAAATGGCAGCTTGCGTTCACACAATCTTAAAACAATAACAGAGAGCATAACATCACAGAGCATAATGATAACCTGCTGCTGTGCTACTGTTAGTCCTGCACTCTGTACAATATGCTACATTACTGCTTTATTAATAAAAGCTCTCTTTAATATGTAAATGTACAGACTATAAATAAAAACTCACATTTACACATTGTCTCTATTCTCTTTTCTGACTCTCACTGTGTCATGCTGTGCCTATAGTAAATCAAACCCTATTGAAATCCCTGCATTTTGCCACATTAAACCCTGAAAATGAAAAGAAATGGAAAAATGAATTTTTGGAGATGTATTTTGCACATTATAAAACGCATCATCAAAGTGAAAATTGCACTTTTATAAAATCTGATAAATGATTATAATTTAATTAGTAAAATACCTGGTTTGGATAAGTAATCAGCCCCTTAAAGTGCACATCATAAACTTGCTCAGGTGCAACCAATCACCTTACAGATCCCACACCAGGCTAACTGGCCGACACCTGATATCAATTGTACTGGTTTTGCTTACTTAAGAATAAAACCAGCTGTTCCTTGAGAGTGCACGACTAGCTGTGTAACACCATGGTGGAATGGTGCTTTCAAAAGAGCTCTGTGATAAAGTTAGGATACAAAAATATTTACCAGCTTTAATTATCCCTCTCAGTACTGTTCAGAGCATTATCAAGAAGTGGAAAGTGTGTGCCACCACCAAGACTTGCCAAACGCTATGATTGATCCAGGAGGACACTGATCGATCAGGAAACCTACCAAGAGGCCAATGCCAGTTTGAAGGATCTACAGGGCTGCATGGCAGAGCTTGGTTGGCCTGTGCATGTGACAACATTCTTGTAAGCTTTACACAAAGCTGGCCTGTATGGCAGGGTGGCAAGAAAGAAGCCACTCCTAAAAAGTAAAAAAGGATGGGAAGGTAAATGTCATTCACTGGCCAAGTCAGAGCCCTGACCTACATCTGATAGAAAATATGTGGATGGACGTGGAGAGCAGTGCCTTGCCACTTATCATGAAAATGACTGAACTCGAACATTTCTGCAAGGAAGAATGGGAGGAGGCCCCGGGGAAGACCCAGGACACGTTGGAGAGACTATGTCTCTCGACTGGCCTGGGAACGTCTCTGTGTTCCACCTGAGGAGCTGGCTGAGGTGTCTGGGGAGAGGGAGGTTTGGGTTTCCCTGCTCAGACTGCTACCTCCGTGACCCGGCCCCAGATAAAGCGGTTGATAATGGATGGATGGATGGATGGAATGGGCAAATTTCAAGAAACAAGTGGCTGCTGCTAGTTGGCGCATCGGTGCAAAGGTCCAGTATGGGCAGCACATCTGCATCTCATTCTTTCTCACATGTTACCCTCAGAATCAAGTCCAATCTCATGCGCTGTACTCCTCCTTGCATCCTTTTTGGAAACGATTAGATTGTAAAAATGCTTTAAACTCTTAAATCTACATCATTTTAATAAAATACATACAGTAATTGTTAAATACTGTTAATATTATTTTGTGCAGACCTGTGATCCGCGTGCGCGCACCAGCCCTGAACATAGATATGGAGACTTGCTGCTGCTTCTGAGTGAAAATTGTTCTGTACTGAACTGCAAAGAATGAACCATGGCATCCCATTCTTCAGTTGCTGAATTTCTTGGCAGCAGTCGGATGCTGAAGTGAAATTTGGTGGCTTAGTGGTTAGCACGTTCGCCTCTCAGCGCTGAGGTCTTGGGTTCGAGTCCACATCTGAGCGGAGTTTCCATGTTCTCCCCGTGTCTGCGTGGGTTTCCTCCAGGGACTCTGGTTTCCTCCCACAGTCCCAAAACATGGAGATCAGGTGAATTGGCTACTCTAAAAAAAAAAAAATTACCCTGGTATGTGTGAATGAATGTATGTATGTATGCCCAGATATGGTTGGCACTCTGTCCTGGGTGATCTAGTGCTCGATGCAGTCCTCCAGGTGGACGGTCGCTTCTGGTTGAGAGTAAGTTGTGCACGACTGGCTGCCGCTTCTCGCCGGTGTGTGTAAATTGTGTGTTGATTGTAAAGCATCCTTAGGTATCTAGAAAGGCGCTATATAAGTGTAATGAAGAGACATTTTACTGTACAGCGCACACTACGCATCTACACAGTACCGCGTGCATCGAATTCCCCGTAAATTTAAAATGCTACAGCGAGAATTTTGTTATGCATTGGTATATATGTGTGTTTCTTAATTATAACATGTCTTTTTGTCCATAATTTAGGATGGTTTGGGGATGTTTCACAGGGCTGGAACGGATTAAATCTGTTTCAGTTATTTTAAATGGGAGAAATTTGTTTGATATACGAGTTGACTGACTTAGGAGCTCTTTTACAGAACGAATTAAACTCGTATCTCAAGGTACCACTGTATTCCCCAATCCAGATATCATATCTAAAACAGACTCATGGCTGTAATTAAAGCAAAAGGTGGCTCTACAAAGAACTGGATCATGGAACTGAAGACTTCCAACCCTGTTATTCTACTTTTTCATTTTTAAATTAATTTTCAGAACTGTTTCATTTTTTCTCACTGATTTGTTGAGTTTTGATTTCAGGCTGTCAGACTAAATTGTGACTGTTTCAAAGAGATATGAAGATTAGATTTTCTATATCTAAGCACCGTATACTGTGCTCTTTATTATTTTTAATATGTGATGTTATTGTAGTAATACATCCCAAAAAATATTATGAAAACAAATTACTATTATGGTTAATCAAGCCCAGTAATATCATGGTCAGTAGTAGTTTTGACACTGTGGGCAGGTAATAAGTCCTGCTTGAAAGGAAATCCGTATCTCCATAAAGCTTGTCAGCAGATGGAAGCATGAAGTGCTCTAAAGTCTCCTGGTAGATGTTGACTTTGGACTAAACACAGTGGAGCAACAGCAGCAGATGACATGACACCTCAAACCATCACAGACTGCAGAAACTGCACACTGGACTTCAGACAGCTTGGATTGTGTGTCTCTCCACTCTTCCTCCAGACTCTAGGAGCTTGATTTACAAATGAAATCTGAAAAGAGGACTTTTTCACAAAATTCTGTGTTAATGCACACCTGTATTACACATAAGTTTTAGTGAATTCAGCTACTTTATGATCATTACTGACCCACCTTGAATAATCTAAACTGAAAAGCAGTGACCGATAGAATTAGACACTGGAGCTGTCTCTAAGGTCACCATGTCCAGCTGAGGGGTTTAAGACCTCCTCCGAAATTCTCTGGAGTGATGGAGCTCCATCCATCCTTTAGGATGCACTGGAGTGTCCAGAACTAATCAGTCAACATTATCCAGGGAGTACATGACCTCACACATCCTGCAGTCTTTGAGATATTGACACCGTCTGGATTATGTCTGTTTGCGTGATGCAGGCTTGTCTACTGCGTTTTGATTGGATGCACAATTTCCACCCACCAACATATTTTTGTGGAATTTTCTCCCATATGAATGAATGGTGTGGAAACGTTTTGACACCCCTCAAATGTAACAATGATACAAAAACACTGCAACACCCATCCAATTACCTGGGATACCATAGCATCCACCCATCCGCAAGCAACACCATAGCAACCACCTGGGATACCATAGCAACCACTTGGCAAGCAGTTACGCAGCATCATGACAACTGCCTGGAAAACCATAGTGACAAAGAAACAATAGTAATCACTTTGCCACACTGTACACCAGTCTAGTGTCCACTTACTAACACCATAGCAACCACTTAGCAATTAGCTAGCAACACCACAAAAACCACTTAGCAAAAACAGTTACACTTATTGACCAAATCGCAACTGACTGGAAGTAGGAACCAGTCCAGCTGCGCAAGTTCTTTGCTTCCTTCAGGAAGTGCACTTCCTAATCCTTAGTCGTTTAGTGCAATGATCTATATTACTGCCTATATAGACGCTGCCTATTTGCTAGCACTGAGGCCGGCGCAACGTCATAGAGTGTTGTGTGGAAGTGAAGCTTGTAAACAATGGCACATGACCAGCACTGCTGCCTTCTCAAAGCTCTAACTTCGCTAATAATTGTCAGATTTTCAAAATTTAAAGTTCTTTACAAAGAGGATAAAAAGCTCTTTAACATTAATCAAAGTATTAAAATGGTTGATGACATGTTAGGCTACTATCGGCTCTCGCATCTGTTGTAGCTGACATTTTCTCTAGGCCTTACTGGTTACATGACTTCTAATGGCTGTAAAATCGTTAATAATGATCCGATTTTCAAAATGTAAGTTATTTACAAAGAAGACAAATAATTAAATAGTGTAATGCTGCTATCGCATGGCCATTGACATAAATATAGCCATGTTTTCTTGCCTTGCTGCTACTAGCTAGTGACCGATGGCTCTACATAAATTATAAATTTTTTCAACCTGTCGACTGTCTTAACCCAAAGTAAAGAACACGGAGACCTCATACATTAAAGTAAATGTAGAAATATTCAATGCTATCATCCGAGTTCATTTAATATTACAGTAAACACATTGTAAAGCTCTATTTATGCTGCATTACTCATTTTACTTTTTAGTAATTTAAAAGGTGTTGTCTATAACTTATAAGACAATTTGATGGGCTATCACTGTTACTACGTCACAGTCACAACAGTTGAACCGTCACGGTCACCGGGTAGTTTAACAGAATATTCAATATCTGTTGTGGAAAATTTAATGATTTTTCATTTTACTCATTACGTCGTATTTATCTCGAAATGTTACACAAATGACATTATAATTTACTTGAGCCTACTATCGTAACTTATAAAGATGTAAATGAAATTACATACTCCAGAGGCACAAGAAATGAAACCCAATTCTGTCAGCTGTCCAACTTTTTTAAATATTAAATACATCTCGGTAGCCAGTGATCGATCATCGT
>BRDA01006064.1:124465-144484 GCA_036984385.1 Crenuchus spilurus | reverse complement strand
GTGAAAATAGTGCACAAACCAAAACATTACAGCCAACAGCATCCTGTGGGCAGTGTCCTGTGAAGGACAACAACAACTGTGCAGCAACAGATGAGTTGCTGTCTCTGACTTTACATCTACAAGGTAGGCGTGTCTAGCGGACAGTGAGCTAACATAGTGTTTAAAATCTCCAGCATCTCTTCTATGTCTGATCTACTCAGGCCAACGCAACACACACTTGCACTCCACCACCACATCAGTGGCAGCACTGGCTGCTGTCTATGATCATAGAGCAAAGTACAACTATATGGTAAGTGGAGCTGATAAAATAATGAATACCAGACCAGAGAAACGAGAATCCTGGACCAGAAAACGAACTACAGGTGTAAAAACGCCCCAAGGTAGATTTCTGACAGTCAGTCAACCCAGCTACATCATTCCTAGCCTTAAATAAAGGAACTGTATCTTAGATATAAGCCAGTTTCTTTTTAAGTGGCAGCAACTTCCTGCTTGCTTCCTCCACATGTGATGTGATCATCCAATCAGACTGGATTTCCTTAATTCCACAGTGAAAATGTACCGAATCTTTAAAGAACTACTGACTGTGAGGACTTGCTGAGACTAGCTGATAAATCTGTGCTCGTCAGTGACAGTGGACAAACAGAACTTCACTGAAACTTGAGAAATGTTGAACGTTTCATTGTGCTGAATGTCATGGGGGAGGAAAAACTTGACTGTTTTGGGTGGAACCCCCATAATTACACACGAAAGCTGTGCTATTTTCATTCAGTGATGATGACTTTCTGTAGCCTGTGCTTTGATATTTGACAACTAGTGAAAATGCAGGTCATGATTTTTGTTTTATTCAGTGCAACATCAAAAACAGCATGTTGTGAGAAGTAAATTTTTGTTGAAAATTAAATTCAGATAGATACACGATTGTATTTTATTTATTCATTACACATAAAAGTAACACATTTCTAGCCTTTTTAATTTATTGTTGAGCAGTATGGCTTATAGATCATGAAAATCAAAAATTATTAGTGTTATTAATATTAGGCCAAGTAAAAAAAAAAAAAAAAAATGATCATCCTTTTTCACCAAAAATGTTGGGTCGGGTTTTTTTTTTTTTTTTAAGATTGATGGTAGAAAAGTATGTAGCAAATATTAAAATGATGTTGAAATTATCCTGGTAAAATGCATCTAGTGTTACATTTGCGCCAACGCTGATGCCTAGCCAATCTTTTATTGGCCGACTGCAGTGTTCTTTTACGATGTTGGCCACTACAAAAGCCATGATTTGCATCACAAAAACGACTGGCCATTAGCATTGACAGCCACTACGGAAGTAGCGTACTGCACATGCACGGAATTGATTTGGGATCACTAGCGTGTTTGGCGTGTTTTTTTTTGTGTTTAAAAATTTTTTAAAAGAGGGTCGGGTGGGGACCAATTTTTTTCTTTTTTTACTTGGCCTTATTAGAGTTTGAATAAATTACTATTCAGTCAGTATCAATATAAAAAAATTAAAAGGCTTGAAATGTCACTTTACATGTAATGAAAATAAAATATATGACTATTTCCGTTTTTGAATTAAAATATGAACACATGTTTTCACATTATACTAATATCTATATGAATTAAAAACTCTTCAGTTGTGTAAATAGGAAGTTTGTAATGTGCTGCTTGTTTCAGTAGTAATTTATGCTGACTGTTTAATTCACACTTAAATCTGGTCTGTTCAGAAAGGCTGTAGGGGTTTCAAATCCATTGTCACTTTGTTTATTTTGGTGATTCCAGGCTATTTTTGGTGGTGTTTATTGTGTAAATTTCCCATGTATTTCTGTTTTCTATTTTCCAGTGGAACTTGATTGTTATCTTTAGTGGAGTTTGGGAACTCCCTTCTGTCCTGATTCGCTGAATTTCCGGACACCAGTCCTTATCACTTTCCTCCCAGGACCACTTACACTGGCCATAACCCAGTTATGATTAACCAGTTTTTCCACATGTTCATGTTGGAAAGATTACTTTGATATATTTCATCAAAGTAACTTAAATGTGTAAAGCTCTTGATGTTATGAAGTCTTTCGTTGATGTAATGTTAAATGACTCACTGTACAGTCAGTGCACATCTAGCATCAATGCAGGAGGTTTTTATGAGGTTTTACCGTAAGGTTATGTTCAGGTTTAGTGCTGTAATAGGGGGACATCCCATAAAGCACTGCTTAGCGATGCAGACCTGTAAGCTGTGTGCAGCTGAGAATGCACTAGGGAGGTATCTATAATACTTCTCTATTTTTTAGAGCTTGCTGATGTTTTTGATAGTGCGTCACAGCCTGAAATGAACAAGGTCATATAAAAAAAAACAATTGAATCAGATTTATTGTTAAAGCGCTAACAGAACTGTTTCCTCTTTGGCTAAATTTTAATCACTGTTATTACTACAAGTGGCCTGCTGTGTGGCCTTCTGCTGCTACGAATGGGCTCCTGTCTTCTGATTCACTAGTTAATTTAAAGCTCTTATTGTCTGCAGCTAGCAACTAGCTTAGCTTAAGTCAAGCCCAGAGTGTTTGACGAAGAGTCATGAGGTTTGCCTGTGCAGGTCTGACTCTGCCGGTAACCATTGGATTTTTCTCTAAAGTCTGTCTGTTTTAAGCACAAAGTCTCAGACCTTTCCTAGGTGTTTCATCTCTGGGGCCAGATACATTTTTTGACTATGCGTTTTTGTGTTTGGCCTTCAGGGGTCTATCCATGAACTCATAACTCACGGTAGGCTTCCCTGTAAGGCTGAGTAACCTTTCCCAAGGTTCACCCTGGTGATGCTTCTCTCTCTCCAGTGCACTCTAGATGTGTGTTTGCAGTCCACTCTCAGTGGCAGTGCACCTCTTCCCTCGGCCATACAAGCTACTCCAGATACTTTTTATGTGTTGGTTTGGTGAGGTTCTACTAGAAGCCAGAACCTCTAGCTACTGGTTCATGTTGTAGCCTCAGTGGTGTAGTGGGTACCATGGTGGTCCAACCTCCAGAATTTGTTTGAAACCTGGTCAGCAGGTCTTTGAGTTTTTGTCCCCCCTTCCTTCCACTCTCCTACCTGCGTTTGAGCCCAACATGGTGACTTACTGGATATTATCTTAAACCAGTTAGCAATCCTGGGAGAGTTCCCTACTCTCCCTTCCATCTGGAATATTGACTTCCATGTGCGGCACGGTGGCTTAGTGGTTAGCACGTTCGCCTCTCGGCGCTGAGGTCTTGGGTTCGAGTCCACATCTGAGCGGAGTTTCCATGTTCTCCCAGTGTCTGCGTGGGTTTCCTCCGGGGACTCTGGTTTCCTCCCACAGTCCAAAAACATGGATATCAGGTGGATTGGATACTCTAAAAATTACCCTGGTGTGTATGAATGTATATATGTATGCCCAGATATGGTTGGCACTCTGTCCTGGGTGATCCCCCTAGTGCTCGATGCAGTCCTCCAGGTGGACGGTCGCTTCCGGTTGAGAGTACGCTGTGCGCGATTGGCTGCCGCTTCTCACCAGTGTGTGTATGAAGTCTGTTGATTGTAAAGCGTCCTTGAAAGCGCTCTAGAAAGGCGCTATAAAAGTATAATGTGTATGTTAATTGTAAGTCTATAGGTGACCTTATTTCTATGTATAATGAACATATTGAGGAAATGTTTATTAATTTGGTCATGTGACCTCTCTTTGTATATTGCTTTTCAGTGACAATGACGCACATGTCCGAGACTGTATTAGATCCTACACCGAGGATTGGGCCGTGGTCAACCGCAAGTAAGTAACCCTGCTTTCAGTGCAGAGTTTTTTTTATTAACTTTTTATTTAAAATGTTGATTTTATTTCTCCTTTCATGTGTTTTCCAAACTGTTTGCAGTACAAAGCTCAGCATAACGTTTAAGGTTAAGTAACAGGTTCTGCAGCTGTCATGATTATTTTTTTTATACTTAAGCATGTCTTCAAATTCTATCCTACTCTTCCTGTTTCCCCCTTGACTTCCTGAATCACTGTTGTCCTTGTTATTCTCTGATGTCTCATATTTCAGGTTTTGTGGGAAAGAGATTTATTGGCATGCCTTAGACTTAAGCTTAATGCTTAATTACACAGCAGCTGTACTTAATAATAGAGTGCTAGTGATCTGCTGCTGTTTCACTTACAGTGTCTCGGTAACTGCTTGTAGGTCGTGTTACTGTCTGGTGCTTTGGTAAGAGCGGTTCTGCTCTTTAACTTTTAACAGAGAGGGCGAACTGACCGTAAACTGTTACACGGCTGAGAGTAGACCATCTCAGGCAGCATCTCTTGCAGTTACAAGGTTGTTTACAGCCTAATCACAAGGGTTTAGGATCACAAAGGCTACCATTGTGTTTGAGAGGAAAAGGTTTCAACCAGTCTGAAAGAATCATGCCATAAGGACATTGTATGATGAATGTTGTGCTGCGATGGATGAATAACATGAACAGCCTCTTCTAATCCAGTCTGTCAAAAAAAAAAAAAAAAAAGCAAACCACAACCAATCAGACTAAAGTCAAGAACAAGTCAACCAGGAACATCATATTCTCCTGAAATACTAGTGCATTACCAAAAAAAAAAGAGTATTGTGAAAAAGTTCATAATTGAATTAAAAAGCCATTTATTTTATAAACACAGCACATAAAGGTACACATTTCATCCCTTTTTTGTTTTAATGTTGATGCTGCGTAGAAGTTTTTATTAATAATATATTATTTTTATATAAATATAAAATATATTATTTTTATATAAATATAAAATATATTATTTTTATATAAATATAAAATATATATTATTATTAATAATATAATAATATATTAATTAATTGACCATTTTTAATGTGTGTTATTAATTGGCACAGGTACCATAAGCTGGGTACAGGCTTTAATCCCAACACCCTGGACAAGCAGAAAGAGAGGCAGAGAGGTCTACCCAAGCAGGTCTTTGAGTCGGATGAGTTGCCAGATCCTAGCAGTTATCAAGATGATCAGGTAAGCCTACAGAGACACTTCAGTCACGTTTAGTCATCGCCCTGATCTGCCGCAGAGATTAAAAGGATAGTTCACTGAAAAATCATGTTTGCACACTTCTTACCTTATCGTACATGCAGGTGATCAGCCAAGACATGTTTGGTGTTCGTGGTTGGATTTTATAGTCAGGCAAAGGTAACTGAAAGTAATGGAAGTCTGTATCACCCTGACTTGTTCATATCAAAGTTGACATGGACTTTTACAATACAGTGGTAACCCTACTTACGAGTTTAATCCGTGCAGAAGCCGAGCTCGTTAGCTGGTTTGCTCATTAGCTGGATGCATTTTCCCCATAAGAATACATGTAAAACTGATTAATCCATGTCAGCCGGCCAATATACAGTATACTTTAATATGCTAAATAATGTGTTTATATGGGTTTTTAAAACATAAACGAGACGACGACGGCGCTCGTGTAGGCTGGCGGCTAAGGAGGACAGGAGGACGGGTGTACGTGTATGGCATGGTTACACTTATCATATGAAAAGTAAAAGTAAAATGTATCTAACTTTCTTGTTCACTACCTTTTGCTGTCTTTGTGTCACTTTCACTAGCACTTTCACTTTCACTGGACAGCGGTCAAAGGTAATGACCGACCTCTTCTTCTACGCTAGCATCTAGGAGATGCTACGACCGCCGCGCCCCTAGCGGTTGGCATACTTGAACTAATTTAGGCTACTCATTACTTGAAATTTTATTCGTTACCTGGATCAGATCTCGACTTGTTACCTGGAATACTCGTTAGTAGGGATGCTTGTAAGTAGGGTTACCACTGTATTAAGCTTGTTGCTCAAGTTAAAAAGCAGAGAAGCAAAGTTAAACCTTTAGGCTGAAGGGTTATTTTACGTATTTTTTGGTGAACTCTTCTTTTAAGTCAACGTTGACTCATCTGCTCATATATTTACAGCCCCCTTCTTCAGTATGTGTTTATGTTTTGTAGGATGATCTGAAGCGGAGGTCCATGTCCATTGATGACACTCCACGGGGAAGCTGGGCTTGTAGTATCTTTGACTTGAAGAACTCTCAGCCAGATGCTCTGCTTCCTCACTTGCTGGACCGAGTACCCAATGAGGAGATTGATCGGCACAATGAGGAGCATCGTAAATCAAACCGGCACCGTGAGCTCTTTGCCCTGCACCCGGCTCTGGACGAGGTGTGGTCCCCTACCTTTCTACTGAGTCATGTGATTGTTTCAACATGCCACTACCATGAATATAAAACTTACATTTCAGTAGTAAAATGTATAAATACAACAACATGTTCTTCAATGACTGTTTCAAAAAACAATAGTGTTTGTATCAAGTAAAAATTTTATGCATAAAATAGCAAGAACTGTGAAATAATACCTGGATTATTATACTATTTTTACATAGCTTCTATTTATCATTATATAAAAAGTTTAAAATTAATTGTTAAATTAAAATTACTTTTATAACTAAAATGCTTTTTTAACTAAAAATGACAGATGTTTTCATTTAATGACTATAAACTGATGCAGTGATGGTCCATTCAGTAAATCTTAGTCAAATCAAACTCATTAACATTAGAGCTGTAGCAGAGACTCGGATGACACAGTGTTTGGTTTTGGGGCAACCAATCACAACAGAGATAATATACATAAATCAGTCTTAATGGTACAGTAACAAAAGCAGCCTGTTTAATTCTAAGGGCTGAACAGAGGTTATAAAATGGCTTTTTGTAAAGAATTATGGTATATAAAGTTGTTTATACTGTTGACAGTTTCACGCAACACACATTTACTTTTAAAAATAGTGTAAAACTAATAAGCAGTTAATTTTAGTTATATTTTAACTTTGAATTTCTCAAAAAATGGTCACAGCCTGATGTCTGTGTAGGTTTTAAGTCTTTATTTTATTTTACTTTAGCTCCACTGTGGTTTTAAGAGCCCTGTCTGAAGCCTCATGGCCAAATCTTAGCATTTTATATAGAAACTGTACGAAATAGATTTAAAATGTAGTTTTACTAAATGAAGCCCTTCAAGTAGTCCAAAAAATGTTTTGTACGCTAAAAATGTTTTTAAAAATTTTGTTTCACTTTGTACACTAAAAATTTAGATTTTAGCTTTAAACATTATTTATTTCAGGCTGCACAGCACTGAATGGACTTTATGGTTCTGATTTGTGCAACAAGAGGGCGCCTTCAGCAGGACGGACACCAAGTGCTCCGTTCTATTAGTTTTTCAAACATCAGTAAAAATCAACACTGAAGATGTGACAACTGCTTTATTAGAAGCAGAATCTTTCATTAGAGGCTCAGAAATGAATAATTTGAGAAGAAAGGAGATGTTGAATCCAAGTCCAGACTGTTTAAGGACTAATTGGTATCATAAAGCCATAACATTGTTTTTTAGGAGTTAAAACCCTGTTTTTATACTATTATTTATTTTTACCCCATTTAAAGATAAATTGACCAACACAAATAGTCTAAAAGTAATTACATTAACATGTTTTATATATAAATATATAAGCACTGATAAGGTCTGATAGTGTCATCTCAGTACTCTTTAATGTAAGTGATGTAATGTCACATTCATATATTCTTAAGGAGGAGCCCATTGAACGTCACTGTGTGCCTGATGTCCCAAAAGAACACTTTGGCCAGAGGCTGCTTGTCAAGTGCTTGTCCCTGAAGTAAGTGGAGGACAATGTCTTTAAAGCTCCCCCTTCCTTTACTCGCCACTAAAATTCAGTATTAACGGCTGCTTTCTGCTGACTCTCTACCCTTTCTTCAAAGGTTTGAGATTGAAATCGAGCCAATATTCGCAAGCTTGGCCTTATATGATGTCAAGGAAAAGAAAAAGGTAAGCTGTTATGCCTCCTTCTGTGCTTTGTTGGTTGAAAACTTTGGTACTTCTTCAAAGTTGTTAAAATTGACCTTAACCTAGGCTATTAAGTGCTGGAGAGCAGAGGTCACTGGAAGCGTTACATTTAGGCTGTGGGTCAAGTTCATGTTTGATGTATTATATTTTCTCGCTTTCGAGCACCGTTCACATGTGCACTGCCTGGTTGCAGAGAATTGATGTGCTCCAGGCTAAAGCTAATAGGCCAGTGTTTATGACTTTATGCTGAATGATGTTGGATTTAAAGTGGAACAATGACTAACAGTGAACAATGACTACACTGAGTGATGCCTTATGGCAGTAATAACAGCATGTAGTGTACAGGTTCCACTCTTTTCAGTGGATCATGTGTCAAGCTTTGTCATTCTTGTCATCACAGCCATGTCAAATGAAAGATAATCCCCCTTTGTGTTACACTAAACACAGACAGTAGCACAAGAGAGAGAAAAAAGGTGACAACACAGTAAGTTCTACATAAATAATACAGTAAATGGTACAAACGGTGTGTAAAACAGCGTAAAAAGCTTCTGCATAACTTGTATAAGTTGTTCTAAGACTGTCTGACCTTCTGTAACTGATTTAGGAGAACTTCTGACTAAACTGAGTTGAGAAAATGGAAGGTTGCTGCATACAAACTAAAATATAAAGACATTGGGGGCTTAAAATTTGGGGGGAATAACAGCAGGTAAGAAAAGTGAGTCCAGAGGGAGAGGGGTTTTACTTTCACTTTCAAAAAACATTTGAGGCTAATGTCAAAACATTTGGGGCTTTAGCCTGGCACTCTGACCACATAATGCATTAATATCGCAGTAAAGTGATGCCTACTTGCTTGTGCTTGTCCCTGAAGTAAGTGAAGGACACAGTCTTATAAGCCTCCCCTTCCTTTACTCGCCACTAAAATCCAATATTTACTACTGCTTTGTGCTGACTCTGTACCCTTTCTGCAAAGGGTTCAAATTGAAGTCTCACAGTGAGTAGAATGTAATAATATTGGGGGGCTTAGAATGTGGGGTTGTGGGTGTCTGGCAGTGAACAAGCTTTACTTTCACTTTTAAAACATATTTGGGGCTAGCGTTAAGACATTTAGGGCTTTAGTCTTGGTCTCTGACTATGCTTACCATGATGTTGAGTTCATCACTGCAGTAAGGGTGCATCATTGAATTTTTTTTATTATTAGATTTAAAACATTGCAATATACAGCACCAGTCAAAAGTTTCAATGATTTTCTTTTTGTCCTACATTGTAAATTAATACTAAAGTCATCCAGACTATAAAGGAACACATAAGGAATCATGTAGTAAACTTAAAAGTGTTAAACAAACCAAAACATGTTTTAGATTTTACTTCACAGTAGACACACAACTGATGTCTCAAACACATTAAGAGGTAAGAAATGCAAGTCATGAACTCTTGGCAAGACACAGCTGTTAACTGAAAGCCATTCCAGGTGACTACCTCATAAAGCTGACTGAGAAAATGCCAAGAAAGCTGGCATCTAAGTAAGAGGTGCCTACTTTTAACATATTCTGGTTTGTTTAACACTGTTTTGTTTACTAAATAATTACAGATGTGTTTACGGTACTCATAGTTTAGATGACTTTAGTAGTAATTTACAATGCAGAGCATTTTTAAATAATGAAAAACCACTGAATGTCCAGAAGGCTTGTCCAACTTCTAACTGGTACTGTATTACTTGCAGTAACACAATGTATTAGGGATGTCGCATTGCCAGAGTTTTGTATTTGATACTGATCCCATGTGTAGTATCATGATACTCAATACAGTGGTACCCCTACTTATGAGCATCCCTACTAACGAGTATTCCAGGTAACGAGTTAAGATCTCGGAATATTTTTGTTCCAGGTAACGAGTAAAATTCCAAATAACAAGTAGCGTAAATTAGGTCAAGTATGCCAACAGCTAGGGGCGCTGTGGTCATAGCATCCCCTAGATGCTAGCGTAGAAGAAGAGATCAGTCATTACCTTTGACCGCTGTCCAGTGAAAGTGAAAGTGCTAGTGAAAGTGACACTAAGGAAGCAAAAGGGAGTGAACAAGAAAGTTAGATACATTTTACTTTTCATATGATAAGTGTAACCATGCCATACACGTACACCCGTCCTCCTGTTCTCCTTAGCGGCCAGCCTACACGAGCGCCGTCGTCGTCTCGTTTATGTTTTAAAAACCCATATAAACACATTATTTAGCATATTAAAGTATACTGTATATTGGCCGGCTGACACGGATTAATCAGTTTTGCATGTATTCTTATGGGGAAAATGCATCCAGCTAACGAGCTAACCAGCTAACGAGCTCGGCTCCTGCACGGATTAAACTCATAAGTAGGGTTACCACTGGTACAAATCAATAGTCTGGCAATAAATTAAAAACACCACCGTCTTTAATGCCAAATGTTTATTCGATAAAACAAGACACATTTGTATATTTTGACAGTTTAACATGACTGTTCTTGTTTAAATACTGTATAATATTTGTAATCCATACAGACCTCTTCAGTTGTAAAAAATGCAGTGTAAAATTAATGCTACTCATTTCTGTTAGAAAGTTTGATTGAAAGTTAGAGTTTATTGCTAATTAGAGTACTGGTAGGTTTTGATACTTGGTTTATATTTACAGTATAGCTCAATGTATTGAGTTGTAACCCCTGTATCATAAAACATGTAGTCAGGTTCTTGCCAGTTCACAGCCCTAGTAATTACTCTCAGTCTTTCATTGTTGCCCGTTTTTCCTTTATTTACATGTCCTTGGTTTTTATGTTAACAGTAACAGTAGACTCCAGTTTCACATGACTTATCTAAAACCATACGGGCAGCAACAAATAGGCTGTGATTCTGAGGCTGTTTACCAAATGTATATGTTTTATTTCATGAGTATACAGCATCTCAAACAGCAAAAAAAATCTGTTACAGTTCCAGACAGACTACTCTAAACCTGGATTTGCTTGAAATAGTTCAAAATGTGGAATCACAGAAATACATAAGTTCATTTGCTGCTTTATTGTAGGTTTCTGCTTCTCTGAAGCCTGACACTAGAGGGTGGCATTCATCTGATAATACTGTAGTTTCTTCTCAGACATTGTTATTAATTCCTTGCTCATCACCATCTTCTCTTCTGCAGATATCAGAAAACTTTTTCTTTGACCTGAACTCGGAGCAGACCAAGTCTATGCTGCGCCCTCACATCCAATCGGCTGCTATTTCTACCTTAGCCCGCTCTGCCATCTTCTCCATCACTTACCCCTCCCAAGATGTCTTCCTGGTTATCAAGGTCAGTAATTCTGCTCAGTCTGTTTGTTGAGTTTACAGAAGTGTGAGCAGGTTTAGAACACTAGTGCAAAAATTACCATATGGTGAAAGATTGTGTATATCATTTTTTACATCAGTCTTTGTTGACTAGTGTAAGCTGAACTAACTGAGGGTTTGTTGGACCAAGTGAACAACTAGGGTTAGTTAGCTGAACCATCTACAGAACATCAGTAAGATGGAGAGGATGGTGGACTTTAGGAAGTCCAAACCAGCTTTGTCACCAGTCACCATAAATTGAGTAGAAATTGAGGTGGTCAGTACATACAAGTGATGCTTTTGGACAGTAAACTGGATTGCAGTTGTAACACTCATGCTGTATACAAGAAACACCACAGTGGTCTGTGCTTCCTGAAGAGATGGAGGTCTTTTGATCTGTGCACTAAGCTGTTATGGACCTTCTATGAGCCTGTGGTAGCGAGCGCTATATTCTATGCTGTTGTGTGCTGGGGCAACAATATCAACAAATATTGCTAGACTCTTTGGAGGTGGTATTAAAACAAAGGACCTTCAATATACTGTTAGCCATATTGGACAATACCTCACACCCCCTGTACACAACACTCATTCAGACTGTTACAGCAGTGCTGTTTTCAAGAGCCCCATGTAAGGTCATTTTTACCCATTACAGTAAAGACCTACAATGAGGTCTCATTAGTGTAGGAACAGTACTGAAGTCCTGCTATCTGATTTCTTCACCACTCTGGGGAATTACACAGTGTAGTATGTCATAGTCTGAGGTGATTAGTAACATTTTTGACTTTTCACTACACACGTTAAACTCTGTGTATTTCCGTCTTTGCTGTTTGTTGTAACTTACGTCTGTTCTTGTGTTTTAATCTGGATGTGTAATTGCTGTGAGCTATTATGTCTTTTATGAGTATTGTGTGCATATGTATGTCAAGGCTACTGTGGCTATGCAGTTGTTGTTTTTTAGTATTAATTAAGGCTGCCACAAACAATTATTTTTATAGTTGACTAATCACAGTTTATTTTTTACGATTAGTTGACTAATCGGATCATACGTTAATTGAATATAAAACATACAGCTTATCGCACTAGAATGCAGCTGCTATTTTATAACCATCATTAGATTTCAGCTATATGCTAACTAAAAATAAAAACAATTAAGATCATAGTTAATTAAACCTTTAATGAAATATGCAGCTTGTTGCAACAATTATTTAACTGTTTAGCATAAAGTGTAAACGTAGCACTGAAACATAACGTTAGAAACGTTAGCATTAGCATTGCTATTCAGACACATGACTGTTATAACGTTACAGAAAACACATGAATGTGCGCTAAGGCTAATGAATCAAATCGTCATCGCTAATGTTCACTTTTACAGCTATAAATATGAGTAAGCAGCAAGTTAACTCTCTGTTTACGCTAACTTTAGCAGCTAACTAGCAATTTAGCTTACCGAGATGACGGTCCCTCTTCATCATTGTCACAATCAGGCACAACAGCTTCCTTTTCAGGTGCTCGTGTATCACAGTTGTGCTGCCGTGGAAGACAAGTTCTGACTTGCAGATATTACATTGCACACGTTTCTCTTTCATTTTCTTAAAATGATCCCACACTTTTGAGCTCCGTTGCCGGCTAGCCATGATGAGCCTGTCTGTATAAGGTCCTGTGACGTCATCCACGGCCTACCCCGGTTACTACTACTGCGCATGTGTGTCAAGGACAGAAAGGCAGACGCAGCAGTTTGGAGAGAAAAAGAAAGTAAAAAAACAAACAAACAACGCATCGACTATTAAATTAGTCATCGACTATTTTAATAGTCGACATAATCGTGACTAGTCGACTAATCGTGGCAGCCCTAGTATTAATTAAGTTTGTCTGCCAGTTAATATTCATTACATATACTCAAAATGAAAAATTCTAAGATTTTGGATTTCTGATTTTTATAAGCTATAGGCTATACTGATATAAACAGTAAAATAAAAAAGCTTCAAACATGTCACTTTATAATTAATATAAAATATGGCAACTTTTATGAATTTTTTTTTTATTGAATATGAAACTTTTTGAATGAAATTATGAACAGTGAACCTTTTCACAATATTCTTCATTTTTAATCTGGCAGTGTATTATGTGGGCATTAATGTTTATTTCTTGCACATGTTTGAAGATTATTTACATTTTGATTTTTTCCATAATGTCTTTTTTTTTTTGTTTCTGTAGCTTGAAAAGGTCCTCCAGCAGGGAGATATTGGAGAATGTGCAGAACCTTATATGGTCTTCAAAGAATCTGATGCTGCAAAAGTAAGTCCTTTTGTAATGTAAAATTTGTTCAGTAAGATTAATAAAAAATATATTTTTTAAATTTACTATAGCATTGGCTTTTATAAATGAACCCTATGTTCTATTTCTGTGTAGAATAAGGAGAAGTTGGAGAAGCTGCGCAGTCAGTCAGAGCAGTTCTGCCAGCGGCTCGGACGCTACCGGATGCCCTTTGCCTGGACCGCCATCCACTTGATGAACATAGTGAATAGTGCTGGCAGTCTTGAGAGAGACACTGAGCTGGAAATGGGGCTACCAGGTCAGTGTAGTTAACTGTAACAGTGTTTAATCACTAGTAAAGTGTTCATACTGTGTATATATACTGTTTTTTATTTCAAGGGAAATATCAGATATGTGATGGTAATCCCTGATTTGAAGCTCATACAGTTGGGCTTTGTATGTGTCCAGTTTAAAGAAATAGATGCACCTGACTACTCATAAGTTGGGGGTCACTTAGTGAACGTTAGCATAGCTTGTTTTATTTCTGAATGTAATGTTGCCATTCGGAGACTATGATCAAGTCTGCTATGAATACTCAATCTTCTATGATAGAAGGGTGAGGTAGGACAGCATCACCATTTTTTAGTTCTGTTTTAGTGTCTCCCACAAGTTGTTGATTGTGAGGTTGTAGGTTTAGTACAATGGTTTATTCTCCATACATAGGCATATTATGGGTGCACTAGAATCAGAGCTATTAGTCCATAAACAACCTCAATAATCACCATCAGTCACTTGAATAGGAGATATTAGTCCACAAACAATCTCAGTAAACATTATTAGGTAACACTTTATAATAACTTTCATTAACTAATGATTTAATAACTGAACAAATCATTAGTTAATGAGAAGTTCATTAACAAATAATGTACTAGTGATTTACTAATGATTTGTTAACATTTGCTGAACTGAATACAATCATTAATATCTACATGAACTGTCATTTATAAATATTTGTTCATGTTCAAATTCTCATGAACTAATGATCTGTTCACAGTTATTAATCATTAATTAATGGCTTATTAATGAAAGTTATTATAAAGTGTTACCCGTTATTATGCTCTAGAATCTGAGATATTAGTCAATAAATGACCTCAGTACAGACTGTAAATAATCAGAATATGAGATGTGCAAGAATTTTTCAACTAGAGTGTGTGTGTGTGTGTGTGTGTGTGTGTGTGTGTGTGTGTAAAATATGCTTACTAAATTAAAGAAGTTTGTGTACTTCTGATTTTGACTTATTTCTCTCTCTGTGTCTATATAGAGAGGAAGGGTTCCTGGTCAGAGCGGAGGAACTCCAGTATTGTAGGGCGCCGCTCCTTGGAGAGGACCACCAGTGGAGACGAGTCCTGTAATCTGACTGGTTTTAGACCTGCTACCCTCACTGTCACCAACTTCTTTAAGCAGGTCTGTCGTTACCCCTCAGCCACACTCTCAAAAGCAGTGATTCTGATTAGTTCTGACTGTTTTAGAAGGAAAAACTACTGAAAAAAGATGAATGAACAAAAGTTAAAGATGAAAAGAATGCAACACGGACCATTCTGTGGGGTTGTAGGTTGTTATCCGTGTTTGGTATCAGCATCACATTTGCTAAGTTGTAAGTCCAAAAGTTCTTGTCCACTTTCACTGACCTTTGTAGTGATTTGTTTGACGAGCCTGGGGGTCTTTAGAGTGCTGAAAAATGCTTTTAGTGCCTGTTTTTCAATGAATGGGTTTGGACTCTACACCCTATTGCTGTCCTTTTATTGCTTTGGCGTGGAGTCTTGAAAAAACTGATGAAATTCATGGGCCAACTTCATAATTATTGTAATTGTGTGTTATTTTCTCTGCTAGGAGGGAGATCGGCTAAGCGATGAAGATTTATACAAGTTCTTGGCTGACATGAGACGTCCTTCTTCAGTGTTACGCAGACTTCGACCCATCACAGGTTGGTTCTGTTGGTTGCAGTTCTGAATTATGTTCTAAAGATCTCATCTCTCAAACGTGGGAGAGCTATATTTGGAGTTAATTTTGTAATAATTGTTCAACATTTGGAAATCAAAGCACAGAAAACATTAAATAACGTTATGGAGCCCAGTACAAAATAAAAACATTGCAAGTGTGGTAGTAGGTAGACTATATGTCCAAATGTTTGTAGACACCCCTAATGAATGCATTCAGGTACTTTCATTGTATCTATTGCTGACACAGATGTACACGTGCACACACAGCTTGTCTCTGTGGAGAAATGCTGCCAGTAGAATAGGACTCTGGACTAGATAAAGATGAACCTGTTGGCACCATGCCTAATGCCAGGCGTTGGCTAACGGGTATAAAGGCCCCCAGCACTGAGATGTAGAACAGTAGATTTGTGTTCTCTGGAACAGGGCCGGCGCTCCGCGCACACATGGATCAATCGCTGCGTGTGGGGCACCACGATTTTACAGGGGCACCACACGTCTCCAGGGGGCACCACACATCCCAAAATCTAGTAGAAAGCCTTCACTGGACAGTAACTAAAACTTGATAAACTTATTTAATACCTTTGGAAGAAATAATGAGTGAGCAGATGCCCCAATACGTTTGTCCAAATAGTGTATAAATGTTCAGATATCCCAGATCATTTTGGTGTGAAACTGAATTTAGACGGTGAATCTCAGTTTGACACACTGACACCTTTGTGCTGAGTCTTATCTCAGCAAATCTACTTGGCTCATCTCATCTCTTGTTTGACCTGCTTTTGTAATCTTTTTGTTCAGACTGTCATTAATAAAGACTTTCTTTCTCCCATTTAGCAGTCCAGGGGGTGTAATATGCAAACAGTTTTATTATCTTTTCTGGAATTAGTAAACTGGTACAATATTATTCCCAAGATCTGAGAACATCCATATCATTACAGCTGTCAACACATTATTTTTAAATTTTATAAAATGACAGTAGCTTACATTCTTCCATAAATTATTTTAAATGATAAAGTTTCAGTTTGGTTACGTTCACATTACAAGCCTCATACAAGCCTTCTGCTTTAGAGGCAGCCGTGGCCTGGTGGTTAGAGAACTGGGCTTGTGATCTGAAGGATGCCGATTCGATTCCCAGATCTAACAGGTCATGACTGAAGTGCCCTTGAGCAAGACACCTAACCTCTAGCTGCTCCCCGGGCGCTGTGACTAAGGCTGCCCACCGCGCCGGGCACGTGTGCTCACTGCCCCCTAGTGTGTGTTCACTAGTGTGTAAATTAAGGATGTCCCGATCACGTTTTTTCTGTTCCCGATCCGATCCGAGTCAGTAATTTTTTAGTGTCTCCCGATACCGAGTCTCAAACCGATACGTCTATTTTCTAGATAAGAGCTAGATAATACTAGTATAATAGATAGTACTAGATAATAGTATATCTGTGATATGAAGACTTTTAAACATTTAATGCATATTTTAGCGTTTAGTGTATATAGCTGAGCTCATCAGCTGCATATAAAACACTTAAGTGTGAATAAAATGTGTGTTAAAGCGGATAAATACTAACAGACTGAATGAATGACGTTTAAGTTTGGAATTGTTCCGTTCCACCTTAAACAACGCAGCAGTAACAGTGAGGTGGCTCAAGCTGCCTACAGTAACTGCTGTAGTATTTAAGGTGGAACGGAACAATTACTATAAGCGGTAACAAACAAAGATTTACATACAAAACAGTTCACACATCATAACTGTGGATCTCTGGTCTAATATTAAAGCTAAAATATACTACTTAAGTTATAAAAATAAGCTTATATCTGATATATTTCCATAAAGTACAATAAAATACTTGTTTACAAATGTTAAATGAACACAACTTTGCTTCCTACCTGCTGCTATTAACGTTACTGCACACAAACCTCCCACACACATCACATATGATCAGATATCAGACATATTAGTCACGATTAATGAGATAAAATCCAAAAGCCAACGTAGTGATACGCAAACATTCACTCCGCCTCTCGGCCAGCGCTAAAGCCCGCCTCCGTACTCTGATTGGCCGCCACGTTCCCCGAAGCTTACAGTATTCACATCAGATTGGAGGATTTTGCCGCTTGTCACGCTTAGCCCGATTCCCATTGGTGGGCTCCAAAAACTGAGACTATTCAATAGTGAAACGTGGACAGAGATTGGAAGCCAAACAGCGCCCACTAGTGTCAAAATCCGATCAGAAAAGCCGATACCGATCAGTTAAAAAATGCCATGATCGGCCCGATTCCAATCTTTGAGATCGGATCGGGACATCCCTAGTGTAAATGTGTGTTTCACTGCACGGATTGGGTTAAATTGCGGAGAATTAATTTCCTAAGTGTGTAAAAAGCACAAGGATCAAAAACAGTACTCTAAATCTAAAAATATCATCTGAGATTTTTTGCTCAGATCAGATTTGACTGACATTTTACAATCCTATAAGGAAGTGTCCTCTATCTGTTTGTGATGTGAATGTCTCTGTCTCTGAAACAGCGGACATGATGCATACATTATATTCATGACGCTTTGGTTACCAACAACCAAAAATGTCATATTAATATAGGGTTGCCAGGTTTGCGAAAGCTCAGTAGTAGGTAATATTTCAGAGGTGGAATGATGCAGGGTTTTTGGGCTAAATAGTAAATGAATGACATTTTCTTTTTAAAGCGTCTTCAAACATTAGATTTTGGACTAGTATTAGCTTGTGACAGGCGGCTTTCTGTCAGACATGTGGCATTAAACATGTGACCTGGCATCCCTGTACTGGTGAGATGACTGATTATAGTAAAACTAGTAAAACAGACGTGTTGGTGGCTGATGTGTGATGGTGTTTTGCTCAGGAGGACAGTAAACATCTGGTGGACTGTACATGATCAGGGTGAGAAGGTGAGCCAGCCGGCTGCTTTTGCTGTTTTTAAAGCTCTCTGGCTAAAGTCAATAGTCACCTAAATAGCTCACATTTCTATGAAAGTATTCAACAAAATATTTCCCTAGGACTGCTTAAACCAAATCCAGGTCTTACGAGGTCTCGCAGACTAGTCGAGGACAGTTTTTAATTTAATGACTTATGTATAGGCATTTGGATAACAAAGAGATCCGAGTCTTACTTTTGTTTGATGTTTGCAGCTCAGCTGAAGATTGACATCTCTCCTGCACCTGAGAACCCTCACTACTGTCTGACCCCGGAGCTGCTCCAAGTGAAGCCTTATCCAGACAGCCGTGTGAGGCCAACCAGGGAGATCCTGGAGTTCCCAGCCAGGGACATCTATGTGCCCAACACCACATATAGGTAGCACATCTGCACTACAGCTGTATTGCAAATAAATACTGACCCTATAGTCCATTTCACATTTTATTTGCATATTACGCCTTTCTAGGGCTTACTGTGCCATTCTTTATGGGTTCATTCTTTCAGGATCAATTAGCATTGACACAGTGCCCAAATCACATACATTTATTCATGTATACACTTTCTCTGATACTTTAAAGTAAAGCTGGTGATTGCTTTAGTTCTGTTTTGCAATAGCTTGTAACCAAATGTGCTGGTTTCTTTGATACACTTAGTGATGTTGGCTAACTGCATGGCCTTGCTGCAAGTTCTAATGCATGACCTGACTGGTCTAAACAGCTATTTTAGTCAAGGCCTCCCAGGCAAAGACCTTTATCAGCTGGTTATGTTGACATAGCCCTCTACAAAGGACATGTTTACCATGTTGGTAGATAACAAGGTTGGCACAGTCATGAAGTCTGGCAGGACAGTCTCAATTTCAGTTATGCTGCCAGTGGAAGTTTGAGCGCCGTACTGCAGACATGTTTACTAGTGCATCTCCAAGAATTAGAATCAATTTTAATGTAGCAATTTACTCAAACTTGAAATTAAATATTCTAATATAAAATGATAATTAAATTAATTAAATTAAATATTCTAATATAAAATGACCATTAAATTAATTAAATTAAATATTCTAATATAAAATGATCATTAAATTAATTTAATTAAATATTCTAATATAAAATGATCATTAAATTAATTAAATTAAATATTCTAATATAAAATGATCATTTTAAATTAAACTATCAACAACAATGAACTTTTTCATGATATTCATATTTTTTGATGTGGCACTATGTTTTATAGTTAAATAAAATGTACAATATTTTCAAACATAACCTAATTTAAATGATTCTCTGTCATATTTAACAGGAATATCTGTAATAAGTCTTTGTTTATGTGTGTATTTTTTACGCATGTAGGAATTTGGTGTTTCATTGTGTTTCTGAATACAATTAATATTAACATAAGTCTTTGTGTTACTTTGTGGTTTAAGGATGTACGCATTTTTTATGTGTGTATTTGTTTCTGAATAATGTCTATAAGGACAATTTATACTGTCTCTTAGTAAATTTAATCCAATACAAACTTTTATAACATGTAAAATAAATTGATATTTTGTATCACGGTGTAGTTTTTTATACTTATAGTACTTTTTCAAGTAACAACAACTATCAAATTAAATTTTACTAGTAAAATATAATCTTATAAATTAAATTAATTAAATTA
>BRDA01006064.1:103118-124455 GCA_036984385.1 Crenuchus spilurus | reverse complement strand
ATAAATTAAATTAATTAAATTAAATTAAATATTCTAATATAAAATGATCATTAAATTAATTAAATTAAATATTCTAATATAAAATGATCATTAAATTAATTAAATTAAATATTCTAATATAAAATGATCATTAAATTAATTAAATTAAATATTCTAATATAAAATGATCATTTAAAATTAAACTATCAACAACAATGAACTTTTTCATGATATTCATATTTTTTGATGTGGCACTATGTTTTATAGTTAAATAAAATGTACAATATTTTAAAACATAACCTAATTTAAATGATTCTCTGTCATAATTAACAGGAATATCTGTAATAAGTCTTTGTTTATGTGTGTATTTTTTACGCATGTAGGAATTTGGTGTTTCATTGTGTTTCTGAATACAATTAATCAAATTAATTCAGATTTCAGAAACTCATTAATTCATAATTACTTGAATCCATTCATTTGTAATTCAGTGATTAATTAATCATTAATTCATTCAACATAAACAAAATCTGACATTTTGATAAATTGTTATCAATTAGAGGACATATATGACCCCTCTATGACCATACCAGTGAAAACAGTTCGTGCCCAGGAGGTGACCTATGAGCCATCCTGGCATTAATCTGACATCCATTTCAATATTTCAACATGTGTGTCAGAGTTCAAATAAATATTACTCAATGATTATGTAAACTGTCTTTAAAATATTCACTTAG
This sequence comes from Crenuchus spilurus, assembly GCA_036984385.1. Lineage (NCBI taxonomy): Eukaryota > Metazoa > Chordata > Actinopteri > Characiformes > Crenuchidae > Crenuchus > Crenuchus spilurus. Next base: position 123,742 of record BRDA01006064.1, on the reverse strand, counting down.
GCTTTCAGGTTAAAATCGGATTATCCATAATTAGATACAAGAGAATGTGCAGTTTTACTGACGACAAAACCAGATGGTTGTTTCACTTTATTTTTGTTATAAAAATGATGCACCAGACTGTTTCAAAGATAAATCCGTAAACAAAACACTGCACAGTTGACTATGCACAGTGAATAGCCAGGAGTCAATATGACTCAGTAATAATGGAGCATGTATCTTGACTAATATAGCGCAAATATGAACACGTGCTTAAATACAGTATTAAGTTAAAATGCAATATAAAAACAACACAAACTATTCTGCATATATGCTTTGCTGTGTACTAGTTTTCTTTCTATGGCTGCTTAGTGTACAGATATACAAGTGGTTTCAAAATGTATTACAATGTGTAATTGCATGCAATAGGTCACTATTATTACTCCAAATGTGCGTTCAGCAAGAATAAATCATTCAGAAAGTTACACACATGCAACATCTCCTTTATGTCTGCACCTGTCAATCAGAGATTGATAACCGGTTGCACCATTCTTTGATGACAAATCAGCACTTTTGGACTGAGAGGAGAGAGCACTGCCTGTGTGACCTTTTTCATGGATCAAGAGTTGCGTAACCGTTCAGGTTCACTGATCAAAACTAGGATGATGGCCTAATGGAGATTTTAGTAAATTTGAGGGTGTAAGAGCTCCCCCTGCCAGGCCTCCAGTAGATCCCTTTCTTGCGCAGACTACGATTCCTTGAGCGCGTCATCCAGGTGTACCGTCCATTTAGATTAGTGTCACCACATGCATTAAACCACCAGCCACCTGCAAGTTATCAAGAGACGTCGGTGTAATTGTTAGGACGGTTTGTAATCTGCAAGGATTCAAGTTACAGTTTAGTAAGACATATTTCTACCTGCATAGTTACGTGCACAGTTTGTTTCCTCGTGGTTGTCATTGTCCTTGTCTTTGGTGGAGAACATCATGCCAGTGTGGTTGCTCATAGCATCAGGAAGGTTTCCAGCCAGATGTGTCAGGTGGATGGTGTAGTGCGATGCAGGACCATCCAAAGCAAACATGTACTCGATGAATTTTCTCTCCTCTTTCCAGTCCTCCAGCTCAATTTTTAGAGTATACCGCCTCTCTCTGACAATGGCGTAGATCTTGGCTAAGCCCAGCCAGAACTCCTCTGTAATACACAAGACAAAGCCATATGTTTTAACTTTCAAAGTTGATACCTTATCTGAAGGTGACACTAGTTTTAAGCGAAAGCTGAAAGGATGTGCTGTTCCGGCTCCAATAGCGTTATCCATCAGCATTTGTGATGGCTTACAGAGGCAGATCCACCAAGATAGCAGAACGAGCTCTTAAATCTGTTTCTTTTTGTTTGACCTGTCAATCTCCAGCATTACTCTTCACCCTCAGGGGAAACTATGGGTAATTGAAGTTTTATTCAGAGTTTTGTTCACTGTAGATTCTCATATTCTCATAATTGTGTCCTAGGACTGGTGCCAGACATTTGTTTTCTGAAGCCAATTCAAAATATTTGGCTTGATTTAAAGTTTAGCTTGTGGTAATGTCCACAGCAATATTTTCAGATGGCAGCAGTGGTCAAGATGTCCAAAGATGCTATTTAGTTTCATTAATTGATCATTCTTAACTGCAACACAGAAAATGACCACATTAGAAACAACAATTTATGGCGAGGCGGGTTTGACTATTTGACTTGTTTACTTACTTTCCAAATTTCCAAATCCAAGTTCATATTTGTCCCAGTTTTGATCAAAATCTACAGACCCATTCACTCGTCTTTGAATGACTGTGTCTGCTCCTTCTGCAAAGACACAAATTGGGGCAACACATGAATGTAAACACAAGACATATTGATCAAATTTTTGGTGGCAACTGGAAAAAACATTTTATCGACATTTTCTGATTTAATTGAAAACGTAATAATACACAGCAGTGTTACTCCTCTTACATGCCTAGTGTTCTGGTGAGGTTTATTAGGAAGGTACAAAATACTATTGCACTAGTTTAAAAAATTAAAATATTGTGGAAAAAGTTTCAAAAAGTATCAAATTTTTAATATTTATTACATCAGGCATTTTTTGTTTTAATGTTGATAGTGCTTCAATAGTAACTTGTAAGATTCTGATCCTATAAGCCAAATTGATCAACAGTAAACATTAAAAAAGAAATATCACTTTACATTTAATGAATGTAAAATACGATTGTTTACATGTTTTAGATGTACTGGTTTAGTTAGGCAGCTAATGGAGCTTGTATGCAAAGAGTGTTACTGTTTTTGTGACCTAAATGTTGTCACTTTCTTACCTTGGCTGATATCACAGTACACACTGAACGGCTCTGATTGTTTGGGCTTGATTGGGTAAACTCCACTGTTCTTCTGGCCTTTGTTGAACACATCACTGCAGTCTGTGGGAAGGTCTACAAAAAACTGGTTATGAGGAAACAGTTCTGCACAGCTCATAATATCTCAGTATCATTTGAGACTCACCATTTAGGTCCATGGTTGAATTGGTTGAGTTGCTCGTTAGGTACTCTAAGAGTTCTGGTTCCTCCGGACTTGAATCTGCGGACTTTTCAGCAGTTTCTTGCAAAGAGTCATAACTGATCTGTAATGAAAAGTCATTGCCAGAATAAACAAGAATTGATGCCGCTCCACCACTTCGTTTAGCCTATCTTGTTGTCTTTGTATGCAGTGTGAAGTGTGTACCTTCTCCTCCAAGCTCTTGATTTTGATTTTCTGAAAGTTGAGCTGCTCATGCTGCTCTTTCACCGACTCTAGCAGGTCTCTGATGGTCTTCTCTTGAGAGTCGATGACATCCTGCAACAAAGCTTCTTTTCAGTGCTCATATGAGTGGTGTCTGCCTGTGCTGTGTGGGGGTGGACATCATTTTATTCTACTGGAGAAAAGCAGGTGTTTTTAAATGTGGTCTTCTACAAGACTGGCTCACATTAGTTCACAACAGCTCTTTTAAGCCATTCTCTGATGACATTGACTTTGGATGTCTGACTTTCGTGAGCTATAAGCCAAACTGATCAACAGTAAAACAAAAAAGGCTTAAAATGTCAGTTTATATGAAAGGAATTTAAAATATATGTCTCTCTACCTTGTTGAATTCAATTATGAACAACATTGAAATATTTCACAATATTGTAATAGTTTGACATGGTACTGTATCCCAGAATAATTAGACATTTTGGAACGCCCAATGTTCTCACTCACCTTCAACGTGGTGATCTCCTGGAGCTGCTCGAGGGGCACCATGCTCTGAGACAGGCCTTTCAGCTTCTCTTCCAGACTGCCCACTTTGCTCTGCAGGTGACCGCGCTCTTGGAGAATGTTGTTGATCTTGGAGTTGATCTCCAGTGACAAGTTGCGGATCTCTTCGTTGTTGACCTTCAGGAAGGTGGTGGTTTTCTTCAGCTTCTCTTCCTCCTCCTTGATCTCGCTGGTCACGACCGAAAGTTGGTAGAACGAGCGATCGAAGATGTTCAGCTTCTGGAAGATGTCGTTGATTTGCCCCTTGGTCTTGTGCACAAACTCCCGCAGGCTCTGCCCCAGCTGGAGGAGGCCGTTAGCCAGCAGACGTACATCGTCCAGCATCGCAAAGCGTGACCTGGCTTCTGTTGGTTGAGGAGTGCTGGGCAATGGTGCCTGTGTGACTGTTCGTGGGGCTGCGTTGATCATGCACAAGCACAAACTCCCCATGAATAAGAAGCTGACAACCTTCATTTTGAGTTAAGAGGGCTGCAGCTGGATGTTTTAAGTTCCTGTTTGATTCTGCTCCTCTTTCTTTCGCCTCTTCTTTATCCTGTCTGCCTGTTGTGAGAACAACAGCAGGCGAGCCGCTCTGCCTTCAGTAAATATATACCTCTGCACAAGGAGGGGAGGGGGAGTTTGTCGATCATTAAACTGGTTATGCTTGCTAACCTCCACCCACCAAAAGGGGGAAAAAATCAAGTCTCTCGGGAGGCTCCATCAGAGCAAACAAATTACAGCAGCATGCACATCCACCCCCCACATAGCCCACCATAACCTCTCACTGCACATCCATAATCCAGCCTGCCATCCCTGTGGCTCTGCCGCAGCTGATAAGCAGAAAGGAACAGTGCCACCAGAACACTAATGAATCACCCGGCCCGATCGATCTCATCATCACCACAGCCACATTCGACTGATGGGACCCTGGTGCTGAAGTGGGAATTAATAATAAAAGTACACAATTTATGCCCCTTGGTTTGATTTAATGGCTTGCTGAATCAGCGTCACATCACTCTCAGGTGCTGTAGTCTGCGTGAAGATTCTCAGTGTTGTTCAACGCTCTGCAGCTGCCGGGGCTAGACAGAAGTATCAGAACTGTGCTGTGCATGAGAGGTAGAATATTTTGTGATGAAGAAAAACTTAAGAAGCTTGAAAATGCTAAGCAGTGTAGCCACAGCTAAAGCTGAACATGCTGGGAGGGTTTTTTTTTATTTTTATTTATGAGCATCTTCAGTAGAGCTACACAATATGGACCATTCATTGTGTCATAGAGTTTATCTTGCTTTTGTTGAAGCAACTGTCTCTACTGTCCAGACAAGTGCCTTAGTGAGGTCATGATGCTGGATGATCACCACCTCCCTCACCCATAACTCATCATCATTTGAGTGTAGCCCACACCTGGCATTAGTCATTGTGCTAATAGGTTCATGTTTATCTACTCCAGACAGTCCTATTCTATTGGCAGTACTTCTCTACAAGGACTAGACAGTGTGTGTGTGTGTGTGTGTGTGTGTGTGTGTGTGTTTGCACATCTGTGTCAGCAACGGGTGCCAATGAAATGGGTTTGAAATTGGCGATTGCAGTTAGTTCACATACATTTGGACATATTTATTTACCTGCACAGCCTGCATTCTCACTTTACATCAGCTCACTTATCTCTCTTTCTCTCTCTCTTCCCTTTTCCTCTCTTTCCTGTCTCTTTCTGTTTTATTTCTTTAATTTGTCAGGTTTGCTATGTCTCTCTTTATCGGTCTCTCGCCCCAGTCCTTCTTTCATTTTCTTTAGTTTTCTTTCTTTTGTCTTTCTTTTAGCATAATCTTTTCATTCTCACTTGTTCATTCATTCTTTGTCTTAAACTCTTTCTGTCTTCGTCTTTTTCCTCCTTTCTTTCTTTACCTCCCTTGCACTCTTGCTGTCTGGCTTCATTCATTAGTGGTCAGTAGGTGCATGTGAGTGCATGTGCTTATTTCATGTTGAAGGGAGGATTCTTGTGTATTTTGGTCAATAAGCTGCCTGACATAAGTGTGGTACATATTTGTCCAGTGTATCGGCATTTTTCTTTGAAGCCATGCATTCCCCATGTGTGGGACAGAGTGTTATAACCTACATGTCATCTATAGGCAAAGTAAACGCTGCTGGTGTGTGCTGAGGGACCTAACAGAATGTTGGAGAGGGGGTGGTGCTTAAAGATTTATGTAATCAGTATGTATTCAGTCATATAGTCTGTAGATAAGCTCTTACAAACATGACCTTAATCAAATGTTCTGGATGTTTTTTCATTGATTTTCTTGCCTGGTTTTAGACTTTCTTTGCACTCAAGTTTCCTGCTGAGATTCAGGTTTCAGTAAGTGTAATGTTTATGCTCCTCTTTCTGTGTCGAGAGAGAGACAGTTTTTTTTGGTTTGCTAATTTAATTTAATTGTTCACTTTTTCTAGTAGTGTTCTGTTTGTTTGAAAGTGCCAAGTAGGGATGTAACTGAATGTGAATACCTTATTCCTAATGAAAAATAAAGCATATGGATCAACATGACTGCTGAGTTTCGACAGGTCCTTAAAAAGTTTTAACCCCCTGGACTCTGACGGTATTTCAAACACTGTGATGTTGTCTGATCTGGCTTGATTTTTTTTTTTTTTTTTCTTTTTTCAAATTGCACCCATCTAAAATATTTTTTTAGTATTACACAGGCTTTTTTTCAGATGTGCTGATATATTGTGAAAAAACACACACTAAACATTTCTAGCCAAGACTTTTGATCTCAGAACTGAATAAACAGTTCAGTGTTGGCTACACACTGGTAATTAGTTTTTAGAAATTGTATGTGGTTTTATTTCTAAAGCTTAACATGTTAACATTAACAGTGTGACTAGACATGTTTTAGTCATTCAGTGGTTCCTAGATTGAATATTTATGAGAAGTGTGAACACTCATTTTAGAGGCCTTTTGTTTGATAGGGGATCTTCACACATTCAACACATTCCATGGCCACTATTACACCAATGGAATGTTCAGAATTACCTTGTCATTTTACCATCGCATCGTTTTGGCGGAAAAAATGTGCAGCTGTCTGACTTGCTCTCACAAAGGTGTCTGCTTATTTAAGCTCCTCTCACAAATATCTTAAAATATATTTTGGTTCAAGCTATATATATTTGAAAAGTAGATCCTTTAAGGTTGAATTTAGGTTTTGTTCCTGCAGGCAGGTTGAAAGGATGCAATAATCAGAATTTTTGACCTTTTAATGAACTAATGTTTTAAGAGTTTGATAGGGCTTAAAATATATTAAATATATGTTACTTTTATAAAATCATTACTTTTATAAAGTTGCATTAACTTCAGTTGCTCTCTTAAATGTGCTTTTGGGATGAATGTTTATTGATCGTGCAATAACAAAATAAACACATAACAACCAGTCAGAATTAATCAGATGTTGTGCAGAGATAGTTTGTGGGATAATGTTGTCTTTTCTTATTTATAAAAAAAAATTACTGCAAGGAGTAATGCCAATTTTATTTTGAAAACATAGCTTTCTTTTAATATGAGTAAAAAAGTGGTGCATTTAGTGGTTGGTTGACATTAACTTGAGTAGAGTGATATCAGAATTTAGATGTTGTTATCAATACCAAGTGTAGTATCATGATGCTCAATAGCAAATTGATACTGTAAACTGAAAACACTCATCTTTGACACTGTTTCATTTTTACAGTTTAACTCATATCTATGGTCTTTTTTAAATGATATTTCTGTAATACAGGACTTTCCAGCTGTCAACAAAATACAGCATAATATGATGCCCTACTGTTTTAAAAAGCTTTTGAAAGTTAGAATATATAATTGATTGATAAAATTAAATATAAATAAGATTTCATGCTCCAGTTACTTGGTGTAACTCTAATTTGAAGGTCTGTAATTGGGAACTTTGGGTATACAGGAAGTAGAATTGCCTGGGAAGTCAGAAAAACATAAAGCTACCAGCAAGTAATTCTGGTCTGCTGTTGTCCATGATATACTGTACTTTTATTGCCAGTATGGATATGAATTAGGTCTAAAATTGCGTTTATTATGGTCTTAAAAAGGTTTTAAAACATTTAACTTTGTGAAAACTGCAGAAACACTATTTTGGATCAAGCATATTTAAGGCAAGTAGACAGCCAAAGATGTTTATTGTGTAAGACTTGAAGCTCTGACCTAACCACATATTTATGGTATTTAAAATGTGCATATTCACATACATACTGTCTGGACCATGGACTATAACCACTTACTGTCATCCTATATAATCCTCGCAGAGCATTTGGGTAGAATATCTGTTCTATTAAAGAGATAAAAAATGAATGAATGTGTTTGCAGTTGAGTATTGTAGCTGGTGTGAAAATCTGAAAAATGTAGCTCAGGACATTTTAGTCATTAAACTTGAGATTTAGCCACATCCACTAAGTTATAGAAAGGCACAGATAATGGAGTTAAGACTTTTTTACAATGTTGATTACAGCTCCTGTTGACCATATGGTGACCAGTGCTTCTCCAGAATATCCTACCTTCTATTTGAGTCTTTTAATGGCTTTTTCAGACTGTTGTTTATATCCATCCATCTTGTTGCTGACCATGTTCAATGAATTATTTTTTCAGCTGAACTGTTTCTTCATATTGTTCATACAAACATAGATTATGATAGATGAAATATTACTAGAGGATGCTTTTTGCATTTACAAGTCATTATACAACACATGTGGCCCGTACTACATAGGCTTTGGGGCTTTTGAAAAATGGATTTAGTCAGGAAAGAGCATTGGGACATATGTTAGGGAGGTCATAGGAATGTGTACACTGAACACATGAACTGTGAAATAACTGCCCTTGAGGTTACATTCAGTCAATGATTTCACTGTTCAATTCCAGCTCTATATATGCAGCAGTGTCTCTTCATCTGAGCCAGAAAACCTATATCTGTCTATAGGCCTATTTATGTTGAGGACTGTATAGTCCCAGGCCTGGTTTATGTATAGATTAGTTTAGGTGAAGCTTGCATAATGTTAGTACATGGTCATACCGTTTCCTCTACATGGCCATTCTTAATGACCCCTGTTTGGATTGTGACCGCAATATAGCCTGGACCCTCATCTGTAGACAGAGCAAACATGGCCTGCTGCCCTATGTGTGCTCAGAGGCCTAGCAGGGTGTAGTAGCATATTAATGAGGTTCCAGGGAGAACAGACAAAATGTTTTAACCCCTTCAACTGTATGTGGGCCAATTAGTTCCTCGCTCTCATATGTACCAGTGCTAAAGTATAATGCTGCCACCACCATGCTTCACTGTGGGTGTGGTGTTCTTTTGGTGATGCACAATGTTGCATCAGGCCATTAATAACATGATTTTGGCAAAATTCATATAGATGTTTGCTAAATGTAGCAGAGCTTGTATGTTTCTCTTTGTAAGAAAATGCTTCTGATTTGTCACCCTACCCCACAGCCCAGACACATGAAGAATACTGGACATTGTTGTCATATGTGCAGAACTTGCCAGAAATTCTTGCTGCTCCTAAAATGTTCATGTATGCATCTTGGATACCTCCACTGCAGTTTATAATTGTCTTCATCAATTTAGGCAGGACATCCAGGTCTTGGTAACATCACTATTGTGCAATATTTTATCCACTTCTTGATGACCATCTTCACTGTGTTTCAGGGTATATCTAATGACTTGGTACCCTTTTCCTGACTGATACCTTTCAACATTTGGAAATAAAGTGTATGTATTTAGGAGCCACAGTTATGAGCATCATATGCATAATCTGCGTTTGTCATGGTTGTCTGTCAACTGATGTATTTGATGTACTTTTAAGATTGCAATTAGAAAATCATCATCACAGAGATTCGGCTACTTTTTTGTGTGCTGGAGCTGCAGATTTGCAGTATTGTGAGATATGCAGTGAAATGGAAAATGGGATAATGGTGATAGAAGAGGAAGGAACAAGGAGAGAGAGAGAGAGGGAAAAGAAAGTGCATGAGAGAGACTCGCTCTCTGGTGACCCTGTTTCTCCCCAGAGAGTGAGCTCCACGTCATTGTGGTGTTCATGGCATGTCACCCCAGCTCTACAGTCCTCCATCCTCTGCTCTGATCCTCCTACAGCTCACTAAACCACAGAAGCTATTTCAGGCCTACTCTAAACTTTACTGATGACCAGGGTTTATATTCAAAGTCCTTTTCTGTTTTATTTTAAGCCTTTAACGTGAGAACAAGCATATTATTACATAATTGTGAGCAGATCAGGTGGGGGGTGGGGGGTGGGGTGTTAATTAAACCCTTTAATTTTGTATTGTGTAAATAAAACAAATCCATGTGTGGTGCTGGAATGAGAGGAATGCAACATCTAGGCTTAGTTTGGATCATTTCTGAATTAAATACTCTTAATTTGCCAAGTATATGTCACAGGGAGTCATCGGCTTTGCCCACAACATTCACTCAAGATTTAAAATATCCAAAATACAGTCTTCTTCACTTCAGTATTTCATATAATAGTAATAATAATAATAATTAAAAAAAAAAAAAAAATAGTTTATTTTTTAGTCTAATTTAGTTTAAATTATTTCTTATTTTCATGTTGATTTCATTCTGTACTTTTTATCTGTTAATTCTACTGATTGTTGTTATGATGAAAAATAAGCTTATCTAACATATTGAGAAACATAATTTTCTCTCTTTTTCCATCCTCTCTGCTGTAATCTATATTTGCAGATCCAATCAACTATCAAATAAAATAAAATATAAATATAAAAAAAAAAAAAAAAAAAATATATATATATATAATGTGACACATCCCAGTTTTACATTCACAATGGAATTTATTTTTCTACCATTATTGTAAGAGCTTTTAAGCAACTGCAGTAAATTGAAAGTTACTCTACTATGTCTTCAATAAGTGAGAACATTATTTTGTACATTACAATAGAAAGCTAGTCTTTACTTGTAAAGTAAAAAAAAAAAAAGCCTTTCATTTCAGAACAGAAGAAGCTGTAAGGCTACTACGGAGGTACAAGAGTGTGGCTTATAGCACTGTCAATAGTGTTCTGATGTAGGTTAAGTAGATTGTGACCTCCAGTGTTCAAATAGTGCAGTTGCAAGGCATAAAAACCAGAATGCAGTGTATGGTGTAATGTTTCATTACACCGCTGCGTATTAGTTGATGTTTTGGGGTAATGAGAAGTTGACGTTATGGCTCACTTTTTAAATATATTATATGTATGTATATGTATGTGTGTGTGTTTTTTTTTTTTTAACAAGGGGTAATGTTCAGTATATTAAAGGATGTTCAGTACATTTTCATTTAATAAAGTTACTGAAATACAAAGATTTTGAATAAAATGCTCTACTGTGAAAGCTTTAGCTGCTGTATATTATTACAATTATTATACAAACCGGATTCCAAAAAAGTTGGGACACTAAACAAATTGTGAATAAAAACTGAATGCAATGATGTGGAGATGCCAACATCTAATATTTTATTCAGAATAGAACACAAATCACAGATCAAAAGTTTAATCTGAGAGAATGTATCATTTTAAGGGAAAAATATGTTGATTCAAAATTTCATGGTGTTAACAAATCCCAAAAAAGTTGGGACAAGGCTATTTTTACCACTGTGTGGCACACTATTTTATGCTGGGTAACACCATTCTGGTATTGCTGCACTATCTTTCTGCGCAACAATGGTGGAATTGGTGATCCTCTTACCATCTTGGCTTTAGAGAGACACTGACACTCGGAGAAGCTCTTTTTATACCCAATCATGTTGTCAATTGACCTAATTAGTGTTAATTGGTCTTCCAGCCTTTCATTATATGCTCAACTTCCTTTTTCCAGCCACTTATTGCTACTTGTCCCAACTTTTTTGGGATTTGAAATTTTGAATCAACATATTTCTCCTTTAAAATGTTACATTTACTCAGATTAAACTTTTGATCTGTCATCTATGTTCTATTACGAATAAAATATTGACATTTGCCATCTCCACATCATTGCATTCAGTTTTTATTCACAATTTTAGTGTCCCAACTTTTTTTGGGATCCGGTTTGTAAATGAGGGATTCTAAACATGTTTTAGTAGCATATCTGCTGGTATCAAGAATCACAAAATGCATTGTTTCTTGTGGTAATGTTAACCATTACTCTATAAAATATTTCCCACTCTCACTGTTAATAACCCAGAGAGAAATAAAGCATTACGCTGTAACACCCTGACTCCTCTGGCCTGGTCCAGTCCCCTGAATGAACTCATGAAGGAGCAGATCTGACTTCCCCTGTGACATTTTCAAGCTTGAAAGAAAAAAGTATTTATGGCATTTTATGTATTACTGTTGACTGCTCAAGGCACTTTCAGCAGTGATCTGTTACTAGCATTTGGTGTTGCACCAGCAGGAAATGTCATAAAAAAAAACGTTTAGGCTTTTATCAGCTTGGCCCTGCAGTTAAATCAACAGATAATAGCAAAATATACATTAAATATTGATACAAAATATTTTGTAATATCTACGTCATACATCCCAGTGTCATATTGCAGCAAATCATCTGATTCTGTCTTCTCTCCTCTTGTGCCTCTTAGGAACCTGCTGTATGTGAACCCACAGAGTCTGAATTTTGCCAACCGACAAGGCTCAGCCCGTAACATCACAGTGAAAGTTCAGTTTATGAATGGAGAAGACCCCAGTAATGCCATGCCTGTAAGTGATGCCAGAGCTACATTCACACTGTACCTATAGTTTTGCTTGGATTGACATTAGAACAGAAATGTTCATGCGCGTAATTTGTGGGGGGGATAGGGGGGTTATGACCCCCCAATAATCTGATCCAATCACTATAACCCCCCCAATAAAGTCACATAATTTCAATTTACAAAAACATCTTTCATGAATAACTTGTTAATTTTCTTTATTCGTGATCAATTTTGGGTGAAATACTAGCATGTTTAATCATTTGGTAATGTAAACCCCCTTTCCCAACAAAAATTTGGTATCATTCAACCTCCACCAAGCAACAGCACTGGCCGTTTGCAGGGTTGCCAGGTTCGTGGTTTTCACGCTAAATTGGACTTGTTTGAAAATCCAGTCGCGGGTGAAAATTCTATAATAAAAAAAAAAAAATCACTTATAAACAAAATACTAAGTCGTACACTCATAGTTGTTTTGCCCTTTGCTTCAAACGTGTGACAGACATATTTTGGGCCAGTTTAAGTTTCTGAAGGGCGGGTTTCAGACTGACTTTCGACTGGAAATTTTTTTGGCTGGACCTGGCAACCCTTACTGTTGCTGGTGGAGTGGGTGTCGTAAGAAAAAACGAAAAGAGCACCAAAAAGTGGACAAAAAACATTTTTTAATTGTTGGTCGACAACACCACCTAGTAAAAAGCGGAAAAATCTAAATGAGGTAAATGTTTATGTATTGTTAACTAATGATTGAATAACTATGCCGCTGTGTATCAGACACACTATGAATACCCGTTCAGGTATTTTAGCTAGCTCCTTTAGCTACCTCCGCATTTCTTAATTGTTTAAGGTGCAGAGTAAATACAAAGAAAGTTAAATAAATACATAGTAAAAGCATTACAATGTATTTCTAATACGGTTAACCCAAAATCTCCTGAATCCTTTTAGAAAAGTAAATGATTAAATAAATAAATAAATAAATAGGCAGACAGCTCAACCCCCCAATGCTGGACCCAAAGTTACGCCCTTGGAAATGTTAGACCAATTATATTAATGTATTACCCACATAAATGGGTCTACAAACATGTCAAATCAGATGTTTCTCACTGTTTCTTTGTAATCCAGTCATATTGGAACATTATGATCATCCTGGTTTGGAATGAACTAAACAGATGGATGTCACAGATGCCATGTGACAGGGTTTCTGTACATATAAATAAGTGAGCACACCAGTCAGTTATAACAGAGTGTAAAACGATCATCATGGGCAAAGGACTGACTGATGTCCAAAGGGCATGATAGAGTACCAGGTGAAGTGTGGTAGTATCTCAGAAAGCACATACAGACTAATGATGTTTTAGAGCCACCGTAGAGAAGGAGGACTTGTTGTACTTTTAAGTAAATCTCAAATGCATATCAGTGGTACCCTATGGCTCATTAATGCCAGAGGGGAACCACAACTCCAGCAAGTGGTACAGAGTGTTCTGCTGCAGTCGGAATCGACACAAGTACCTCTCCATCACCTACAGCCAATACATGATTCATGATTGGAGTTATGAGCTTGTGAACAGGGCTTGAAGGTGCACGTAATCTGCCTGACAGTGTGTGATGCTTATATTTGAAACTGACTATTTGACAAGGACCCAACAATCTACCCCCGACCATGTGATTGGTGGATTTGTTTGTCTGTCTACGTTTTATCTGAAACTGACCAATGGAAATCATTAAGGACTGACCCAGATTGGTAACCCCGTAGAAAACCTTTTGGACTTTCGGCTGTTATGGATAGTGCAGAAGTACTTTTATGAACCAAAGATTTTTGTAAGCCTGTTTCAAGTGCCAAAACATTTTGTCCACATGAGAAAAGGCCTGTTTTCAAAAGAGATAAGACATTTTTTTTAAATCAACTTTTCAATTTTAGGACCATATTATTGCTTTACACTGAGATTATGGGGAGAACCAAGATTGTCATATTAAATAAATGGGTATTAGGTAATAGGCTTTAAAGGAGAATTTAAGACATGTACTTGCATTAAAATACCCTTAGATCTTATAGGATTACGCTGAGGATGGTCACAAAACATCACAATTTGCTATACAGTGGTACCTTGAGATACGAGTTTAATTCGTTCTGTAACAGAGCTCAGTCAACTTGTATATCAAACAAATTTCTCCCATTTAAAATAACTGAAATAGATTTAATCCGTTCCAGCCCTGTGAAACATCCCCAAACCATCCTAAATTATGAACAAAAATACATATTTTGAATTAAGAAACCCACATACAGGTAGTCCCCGGGTTACGTCGTCCCCGAGTTACGATGTTTTGTGGTTATGACACATCTTCCATTTACTGTATAAAGCCTTTTTTCGTGTTTGGTGTGCGCTGCGGTGTGCGCGGCGGAAGAATACACGGTTACGCAGCTGTTTCCTTTCATTATTAAACGTATTTTATGTGTTTTTGATAATTACTGTGTTAGGATATGATAAATGCTTACAGTATGTTATTTATGTACAGTATTTACGTATGTTCCGACTTACAAGAAATTCGGTTTACGATGCGAACGTAGGAACGGATCAACGTCGTAACCTGGGGACTACCTGTATATACTTTACCAATGCATAACAAAATATTTCCGTTTCAAATTTTATTAAATATTAGTGTAAAAATTTTTGGGGGGAATTCTCGCTGTAGCATTTGAAATTTGCGGGGAATTCGATGTATGCGGTACTGTGTACTTCAGCAACTGGCTGAAGAATGGGGTGTCATGGTTCGTTCTTTACAGTTCAGTACAAAACAGTTTTCACTCAGAAGCAGCAGCAAGTCCCCATATCTATGTTCAGGGTCAGCGTGCACACGGATCACATGTCTGCACGAAATAATATTAACAGTATTTAACATAATTACTGTATGTACGTTATTAAAATATCAAAATTTAATAGTTTAAAGCATTTTTACAATCAATTTTTTCACATAATTACTGTGTGTGTGTTATTAAAATTAAATAGATTTAAGAGTTTAAAACATTTTTACTATCGATTTTTTTTTTTTTTCAAAAAGTATGCAAGAAGGAGTACAGCGCACGAGATTGGACTTGATTCTGAGGGTAACACGTGAGAAATAATGAGATGCAGGTGTTGTGCTGCCCATACTGGACCTTTGTGTCAACGCGTCAACTAGCAGCAGCCACTTGTATCTTGGAATTTTGCTTGGATCTCGGACAAAAATACAGACGGAGTCAAAGCTCGTATCTTAAAAAAAAAAAAATTGTATGTTGGTCTGCTCGTATCTCAAGGTACCACTGTATTAGTATTGCCAATAATTATTAAGTAATGATGCATCATGCAACCTTAACTGCCACATATGCAGGCTAATGCATTAACAGGACAGTGGTCATACTCATCTGCTTTATTTCTTTACTTACAACATTAATATAACACATTATATCTTTCAGTCGAGTGCCAGTGTTTAAAACACTTGCAGTACAAACATGTGTAATATGTCAAATCAAACACTTACTGCCTTTTTCTTCCACAATTTCTCAGGTGATATTTGGTAAATCCAGCTGTGGAGAGTTTGCAAAAGAAGCATATACTGCTGTGGTCTATCATAACCGGTAAGTTCAGTTCTTTGATATGAAAAATTCCATTCTCTGTACTGATCTTTAATTCATTTTTATGTGGCTGTACTCTCTAGAGATCTCAGTAAACTCGTGTTAGCTTGAAATATTTTCTTTAATTCTGAGCAAGTATTTCTCCCATCACCATTCTAATTTCATGGCTGGGTCACAGATGATGTCACTGATTTTTTTAAACTTTGCCACCTCAGCTGATGTTAAACTCTGGAGGCCATTGGAAGTTGTGACACAAAGTAAATGTTACAAATTCCACCAACCCACCACACGTTTTGACAGTGTTGCAGGTTCGCTGAAAGTTTGTTTATGCTCCCCTGTGCTTGTTTTGCAGTCCTGCACAGATGAACTATAAAGCAGAGACCTCATCTGCTGTCTGTGAACATGCTGGAAAGTTGTATAACATTGCACGTCGAGGCATGAGCAGTGTACAATGAAACATTAACTGTACTAAAGCACAGGGTTATGGGTCAGTAGGTAAACATGTTGTTTCACAGCACAACCATGTTGCTTTGTCCAAAGTATGTCCTTCAGTATTGTGTACTTAGATATTTCCTCTAGAGACAAACATTTGTTCCTGTAGTGATGGCATAACATGCTGTATAATGTATGTTGCTCTTACTCATTGCCTTTGTGTTGTATGTTGCCAGATCTCCAGATTTTCATGATGAGGTTAAAGTAAAGCTGCCAGCCTCTTTGAATGACCATCACCACATCCTCTTCACCTTCTATCATGTCAGCTGTCAACAGAAGCAAAACACTCCTTTGGAAACACCCGTTGGATACACGGTACACATGGCCAAAACACATTATGCAGAGTGTAGACCTTTCTCACATGCCCCGGGTACACCTGGCATTAACATGCATGAAGTACAAGTGTGAATAGGATATACAGTAAATGTGTCAAGAGGATGCATTGTAATCTGATCACTCAAAAAACTTTTTCAGGTGGTCAGACACCCATATGACCACATTATCTTTGTAGTGTGAACACTGTGTCATGTCTTGTGGCATTTCTGGTGGCAATAAGAAAAGTCTGAAACCACCTGAAATAGAACATGCTGTCTGAAACTGCCCAAAATGGAAGATTTCAGTATCAAAACGGGTGTTCCTGCCCCGAATATCGTACAAACGTTCAGCAACAATAAAATCATAGTTCTAAACACTCATATTTCAGTTTTTCTGCTTTCCAAATTGACAAAAATGAAAAGAGTAAGTAAGTGAAAGTACAGATATAGTTGGTCATCCAGTACAGATGTGATCTCATCTCGTTATGTAAAAGCTATCATTGGCTCTCCTATTACTTTTTATTACTATTATTACTAAAAAAGATACTTTTTTTATTTTGCAGCACTTGGGTTGACACTTGCTGTCTTGTAAATGTGCTAATAAATAAAGTTGTCTTGTCTTGTCACACCAGGCATTTAGCTTTAGCTATTTTAAAGATATTTTTGATTTGCTTGAGTCATAAAAATGTAAAAAAAAAAAGTATAATGATATTATAATTTTGCAATGTTGCTTTAGATGCACAAACACTTCGCTAAAGCACATTTAATTTTTGTTTTTAAATCTCATTTTTTTGCAGTGGATCCCCATGCTACAGAATGGACGTCTGAGAACAGGCCACTTCTGCTTACCGGTGTCTTTAGAAAAACCACCCCAATCATACTCTGTTTTGTCTCCTGATGTAAGACCCTCTCTAATATAGAACTGGAGTTGGTTAAGTGTTATGGTTGGTGGTTAAGAGGTTTTCCACTGTACAGGTATAAATGTACAGTCATGGCCGAAAGCGTTGGCACCCCTGAATTTCTCCCAGAAAATTATTGCAATTACACATGTTTTGTGCCATGGGTTGTAAACTTCTTGATTATGTTGCGCACCATGGACAAAGGAACATCCAGATCTCTGGAGATGGACTTGTAACCTTGAGATTGTTGATATTTTTCCACAATTTTGGTTCTTAAGTCCTCAGACAGTTCTCTTCTCCTCTTTCTGTTCTCCATGCTTAGTGTGGCATACACAGACACACAATGCAAAGATTGAGTCAACTTCTCTCCTTTTTATCTGGTTTCAGGTGTGATTTTTAAATTGCCCACACCTGTTACTTATCACATGTGAGTTTGAATGCGCATCACATGCTTGAAACAAAGTTATTTATCCTCAATTTTGAAAAGGTGCCAATAATTTTGTCCGGCCCATTTTTGGAGTTTTGTGTGAAATTGTCAAATTTGCCTTTTCCCCCTCTTTTTTGTGTTGTTCCAATACACACAAAGGAAATAAACGTGTGTAACAAAACATGTGTAATTGCAATAATTTTCTGGGAGAAATACTTCATTTTCTGTAAAAAATTCAGGGGTGTCAACACTTTCGGCCATGACTGTATGTGTATTTGACTAGATTGACAGGTAATACATATAGAAATAGAAACTTAACAGACTGATTCAGTTCCTAGTGTAATATTTACTATATTTTTGTAGGTTCCTCTTCCTGGTATGAAGTGGGTGGATAACCACAGAGGAGTGTTCAATGTTGAAGTTGTAGCTGTGTCATCAGTCCACACGCAGGTTGCTTACACTGCTGAAAGCGCTTACATGTCTTGCATTTTTAATTGTATTCAGTTTAGTCAGGTAAGACACCAGATTTGCTTAATCTGATCTTCTCCTTAGGATCAGTATTTGGATAAGTTCTTTGCTCTGGTACATGCTTTGGATGAGCACATGTTTCCTGTGAGGATTGGAGACATGCGGATCATGGAGAACAGTCTAGAGGCGGAGTTGAAAGCCAGCATTGCAGCACTGAGCTCGTCCCAGCTGGAGCCAGTAGTGCGCTTCCTTCACCTGTTGCTGGACAAGCTGGTACTGCTTGTGGTGCGGCCACCCGTCATCGCAGGACAGATTGGTACCAATTTGCCCTACCCTATTAATAATCCTCAATGTTTAACCTCAGTTCATTGATGAGGTGAAGTCCTATATATTATTAATACGTCAAGCCTCTTCTGTCTCTTCTACTTCTGTTCCTTTTTTGTTGTTGCAGTAAATCTTGGTCAAGCCTCTTTTGAGGCAATGGCATCCATAGTGAACCGCCTGCATAAGTACCTGGACACCAGTCAAGACATGCATGGCCGCAATAGTCTCCTTTCATCCTACATCCACTATGTCTTCCGCCTGCCAAACATGGACCCGAACTCCCCTTCCCCAGGTATCACTTCTGGTTTGTTGTTTGGGTCATAATAGGGAAGTTATGTGTGGATATGTCATGTGAAATAAGTTTGAAGCATTTATGTATTATACAAGTTGCTTGATGGTTTTGTTGTTATGTGAATAGTGCCATGCTATAGAGAATATATACCCATACACTCACTCGTGTGATATATCGTGGGTACCAAACATGGGTATATAGGCAGATTGGCATTTGCTGTACATTCTCAGGGACCTAGTGTTTCTTGCTACTCTGACTGACCCAGCTCATGACCTGAGACCATGACATTCACGTTGTAGGAATGAGAGAGGTTCCACAGTGATGACCGTGTAGCCAATGCACGTATGTATTTCAGAGTAATCCCCAATTGGTGCAGTCCAAGATGTCACTACACTCCTAATGGAAATATCCTATAGCAGGAGGAGGCATAGAGTGGTCAGTGGGTTCACAAGCCTGAATGACCTTCCCAAGCCAATGTGTCAGTTGTTGTTCTGAAAGCAACAAGCCCAACTAAAGAGGCTGAGAACCAAACACCTACTGTGGCATCATTGCATTGCCTGTGTGCATTAAAACATGTCTCACCTGTAGCATGTTCTGTCGCATTATTTCTGGTTCTGGGACCAAATGACTTGCACAAGAAAGCTCCTCCTCATTCTCTCAGTGTTTGCCTTCAGGGAGCAAAAGCATTCCCTGATTCCGACTATTGTTGGGATGACTGAGGTCCCTCACAATCTTCCTGGCCTTAGTCTAACAGTGCTTGTAGTAGATAGACTGCAGGTCAGGAAACTCTGTCCGAATCATTCGCTCGGCTGAACGTACCACTCTCTGGAGAGGCCATCTGTCCTGTTTTGGTGCTGTTCCTATGGTGTTCGCAATGAGGATACTTTTTATGGTGCAGCTGTAGAACTTCTGCAGCAACTTGGAGGGTAGATTAAAGTCTCTGAGACGTCTGAGGTGGTACAGATGCTGACGTGAGGCTGGCAAGTGTAGTCAGCTAGGGTGAAGTTGATGTACCGAGCCCAGCAGTAGTAAGAATGCTACGACTAGCTTGGCTAACTAGTAGTGAAAGAGAGTTACTTACATTACTACAGAACAAAATTCCTGTACAGCAGAGCCATCCTATGCCAGTGGTCCATTGTAGAACCCAATATCCAAGAAAACAGCATTCACACTCACTCTCGGTTTACCATGGCATGGCAGGGATGCATCCACTTCTTTGTACCATCCTGGTGGTCAGAAGGTGCAAACATTAAGCTAAAGGTTACACATGATTAACAAATATTGACGTTTCCCTGTTTTAAAACATTACAGTATGTTCTTTTTTGGGATATTTGTAGGTTATTTATCTACAAATGTAGTTACTCATGTAGTTACTGTTTATTATTATTAATGAGGGATAAACATTGTTTAAATAATAATAATACACCACACTAACCCTACTTCATTCTTCCTTTTTCTGTGTCTTGTCTGTGGAAACAGGCCCTGGAGGCTTGGGTGGATCAGTCCATTATGCCACAATGGCGCGTTCAGCGGTTAGACCTGCCAGCCTCAATCTCAACCGCTCCCGTAGCCTTAGCAACAGTAACCCAGACATCTCCGGCACACCCACTTCACCAGATGATGAAGTGCGCTCCATCATCGGCAGTAAGGTAGGAATGCTTACATTTGGGATTGACATTTAGAGAACTCCTTACTGTCTAGTGTAGCCTGTGCAACGATATTCTGTATTGCAGGTCCTGTTCAGTTAATTCAGGTGCTCAAACATTTTATAATGGGATGTGCAATGTGTGCAAAAGTGAGCAAGCTGTAAGCAATAATACCCTAATGT
>BRDA01006064.1:84035-94593 GCA_036984385.1 Crenuchus spilurus | reverse complement strand
ATTTGTATAACTGCGTACCTTTAAAATAGATGTAAAAATGTTTTAATACTTCACCTCCGTTGTTTATTTACTTACGTATTTTTTCATCTTTAAGAATTTTTTCTACTTTTTTATGCATTCATTTATTTGTTGCCTCCACTTCATAATTTTGTAAAAATGTAGATAAAATTTCCATGCGTCAATATGTTTAAAAACCACGGTTTTCGTGAGGTCTCTTTTTTTTGTTCCATGTTTTGAACACTATCATACAAACCGGATTCCAAAAAAGTTGGGACACTAAACAAATTGTGAGTAAAAACTGAATGCAATGATGTGGAGGTGCCAACATCTCATATTTTATTCAGAATAGAACACAAATCACAGATCAAAAGTTTAAACTGAGAGAATGTATCATTTTAAGGGAAAAATATGTTGTTTCAAAATTTCATGGTGTCAACAAATCCCAAAAAAGTTGGGACACGGCCATTTTTACCACTGTGTGGCATCCCCCCTTCTTCTTACAACACTCAACAGACGTCTGGGGACAGAGGAGACCAGTTTCTCAAGTTTAGAGAGCAACTCAATTTTCCTGAACTATAAGTCACACTGATTAACATTAGAATGCACAAAAAAAGCTTGAAATAAATCTCTTTGAATAAAATGCAACGTTTATGCACAACTTTTTCACAAAATTCTAATTTTTGAACCGACACTATTAAAAACTGTAATAAAAACTTCTTTGCCACATAATATTTTAAGATAACATGATCCTGTCAAGTTTAATGCTGACAATAACATACACTTTAATTAAATTTGTTTTGTTAAACAATCATGGGATTTTTTTGTAAAGACCAACACAACTTTACACTAACTTTATTCTGAGATGGCATTTAATCTGAGCTTCCAATTTAAAACTGAACTCAATCTCCGTAACAACATGATCTAACAAAACTGAACAAGATATCACATGAATATGAATGCAGGTCTCACATCACAGATGTTTTGATTTCTTCCTCTGTTTAAAGAGAACTGTGATCAGCTCTTATTGGTCTAAAATGTGCTCTGAATGCCTGTAAACTTACTCAAATGGCCAAAAAATTTAAATACATTAACACAATGTAATGTTAATGTAATATTTAACGTGGACAGCCTTATTAATGATCTATTAATTGCACAATATTGACTTTAATAACTGTATTATTATTATTATTATTATTATTATTATTATTAAGTTACACTTATATAGGGCCAAATTGACAAAGATGTGGAAAAGCAAGTCAATCAGCACCAACACCAAACTAAGACTGATGAAAGCCTTGGTCTGGCCAGTAGCTACATATGGATGTGAAGCCTGGACACTGAAGAAAGAGGAAGAAAGACGTATTCAGGCTTTTGAGAACAAGTGCATCAGGAAGTTGCTGAAGATCTCATGGATGAAGATGATGACCACTGAGCAAGTCTATGAGATGCTAGAACTCAAAAGGAGTTACTGATGCACGTTAAATCCCGCAAGATACGTTACTTCGGTCATGTGATGAGGCAGCACATGAGAGCATTGAAGGAAGTGTTATGACTGGACTTGTGGAGGGAGTCCGAAGACGTGGAAGACCAAGAATAACCTGGATGGATAACATCAAGACATGGACTGGATTATCAGGTGCTAGCCTGCTACAAGCAACCAGAGACAGATGGCATTGAAGAGAAGTGACGAAGCCATGACGGCGTGTGACATGACATATATAGGGCCTTTAACAGACTCAAGGACACTTTACAATCAGTGAAATGAAAATACAAAAACTTCAAAGAGAATGAAAGGCAGTAGAGAAAAGTTAGGTAGCGGATGCTAGACTAGACACGACACAGTCTTAATTTTTTTGGTCCTCTTCAACAGTCCTGATTTTGTGGCCCCTCTTTATTCAGGTTAAGAGCATAATCCACCACTTGTACTTCACTGATCGTTTGGAGTCTCCAAGGAAGAACCGCTTTCCTGAACGCTTTATGGATGACATCACTGCTCTGGTTAGCACCATTGCAGGTGACATCGTCTCACGCTTCCAGAAGGTGAGAGTATTTGGTTTGCAGAGCTTGTGCAGATTCAGAGCTTGTTTGAATTTGGAGTTCTAGTTGATTATACTCAATAATGTTTGTCCACTAATTCTAAGTTGACCATATTAAGTATCTAATGTTGTTGCATTAGGATCTAGAGCTGGTGGAGAGGCTTAACGCCAGTTTGGCCTTTTTCCTTAATGACCTGCTGTCGGTAATGGACAGAGGTTTCGTCTTCAGTCTCGTCAAGACGTATTGGAAACAGGTACCTCAGTATCCAGCTTCTCATTTGATCTAATTCTATTTGTTGGCTTTTACTGAGCTATAGAATCTGTCTGTATTAGGTCCTCAAGTTGTAAATGTTAGTTTTTTAGACTTTACAGGTCTAATTATAGGCTTCTCTTGCCCTCAGGTGTCCACCAAGTTATATGCTCTACAGAATCCTTCTCTGGAATCTCTGAGGCTGGACTTCCTGAGGGTCGTCTGTAGCCATGAACACTACGTTACCCTGAACCTGCCCTGCAGTCTGCTCACACCTCCTGCTTCGCCCTCCCCATCTGTCTCTTCAGCCACCTCACAGGTGAAACAATCAGTGATTCCTGGAGTCCGGAGGAGCATTATAAATGCCTGACCTATCAACTAAATGATTTTATTATAATCCTTTAGGCTCTATAGGATATTATATTCCAAATTTCACCACAATTTTGATTTGATTATTCTGGGATTATTTAGTATTATTAATAAAACATTGAATAAGTGAATATACAGACATTTCTGGAGGAACTATTCACACAGTAATATGTCCAAATATTTCTGGACACCCCTTCTAATGAATGCATTCTTCTGCTTTAAGTTGCACCCGTTGCTGATGCAGATGTGCTCCGGCATACACTGCTTGTCTAGCCCGTGTACAGAAATACTGCCAATAGAATAGGACTCTCTGGAGCAGATAAATATAAACCTACTGTTTCTCTTCTCTTGTCTTTTCAGAGCTCTGGATTCTCCACCCATGTGCAGGACCAGAAGATTGCCAACATGTTTGAGTTATCGGTCCCCTTCAGAGAGCAGCACTATCTGGCTGGTTTGGTTCTGACCGAACTTGCCGTTATTCTGGACCCAGAAGCTGATGGGTTAGTACACTGGTGTGTGTCTTGTTTCATTTCATCTTATCTTCACTCACCCTGCCCTGACTTATTAATTTATTATTAATGTTGCTTATTAACATTAGAAATATCAAAGCTCTGAATGTTGAAGTTTAATACTGTATATAATCTGTATATTTATCAGAACAGTGTCAGGAAGTCCAGTTAAAGTACGATTTTAATGTTGTATATAGCCATTTGTGTATGTTTTCATTTTTACCACTCATACCACCTAGGAAGTAGTTTGCCATCACACATTAATGTGGAAGTAGATGGAATATCCATCTCAATAATTAATGGCTACCAGTCTTCACTGTGGTTTTTCATCATTCTTTAAATTCTCTCCGTTTGCCTGTAGGATGTTCGGCCTGCATAAGAAAGTGATCAGTGTGGTCCATAACCTGCTGTCCAGCCATGACTCTGACCCCCGCTATGCTGATCCTGAGGTCAAAGCCAGGGTTGCCATGCTCTACTTGCCACTCATTGGCATTGTTATGGAAACCCTGCCACAGCTCCATGACTTCACAGGTAATTTCAGAAGCATTTGTGGAAAACTACATGGTGAGGTTTCTGCATTTTATCTTCACACATATTGAATTCTGGAATATTTTTAACCCTGTAAAGCAAAGTGCATCATATTTGATACACAGTTGTTTTTTAGAACTCAGCATCATCAGTGTGGTAATTAAATGATAAGGTATCTTACACCATGTATAGCTTTTTAAATATAATTTTTAATGAATTCAGTAAATAAAAAAAAAACTAATGCATAAAATCATATACATGTCTTTTGCCCCCTGGTGGATCATCTGTCCACTGCATGCAACAGAGGATATATGCAGAGTTTGAAATTTCTTGAGTAAAAATGTAAAGGAAACTTGAATAAGAGGTTAAATTAAGGGGTTAAGTTAGCGGATTAGCATTTTGTATGTTTTTGTTTGTTTAGACAACAGTAGTTTCTGAATGTATCAGAAATGATGCAAAGCAAAACTGCAGTGTATTATTGTTTTGTAATTGGTCAAACATTCAAATAAATACAGCAGGTTTTAGAGAATCAGAATGACAGTTTTCTGACAATCATTTGATGGTTCAGGCTTCACAGGGTTAAGGAAGCTTCAAACCATTTCTGCTCAAGTAAATAATCTTCCTTTTTACTGGAACAAACAACAAAGTTTCAGGCTAAAGTTAAATAAAACATGCTGCATTCCTTCACAGCGAGGGATGTGATGCGTAATTGTTGATGTGGTTTGGCTGTGACCCCTCTTACAGAATCACATAACCAGTGGGGCCGTCCGGGTGGGCCTGGAACAGAAGAACAGGAAGCAGAGGGCAACAGCATGATCAGCCAAACGGTTGCCATGGCGATAGCAGGGACCTCTGTTCCACAGATGTCACGACCCAGCAGTTTCCTGCTGAACCCACAGGTAAGGTGACCTGGCCAGCCTAGAGCACCTGGCATCAGATTAAACCTCTCCTTGATTCTTTTTTCATATTTTAACCCTTTACCAATATTTTGTGAATTTTTCCTCTTGTGGCTCCCTTCATAATTTTTGGGAGAATTTGGGACCCCTGCCAACAAAGCAACTACTGCAGTTTACATACATCAACAAAATTAGAATGAAAAAGTTCATTTTTGTTCAAAATAAATTCAAAAGCTAAACTGATATTTTATATTCTTTGCATGTAAAATGACACTTTTTTTGTTTTAATGTTGATCACATAGCTCATGAGTTGGCTGGCCAATCAAGCACAGTAATATGGTCAACAAACCATTTCGTAGTAGTTTTGTGACTGTACATAGACCAAATCCTGCTGGAAATGGAAATCAGCATCCCCATGTAGCTTGTCAGCAGATGGAAGCATGAAGTGCGTTAAAATCTCCTGGTAGGTGTTGATTTTCGACTTGATAAAACACACTGGGCCTTCACCAGCAGGTGACATGGCACCCCAAACCATCACAGACTGCAGACAGTTCACACTGGACTTCAGACACCTTGGACTGTGTGTCTCTTCGCTCTTCCTCCAGATTGTAGGAGCTTGATAGCCAGATCAAAACTGACTTTCATTTGACTTTGGACCACTGGGCTTCTCCTTAGCCCAGATAAGACACTTCTGATGTTGTCTTTGGTTCAGGAGTGCCTTGATATTAGGAATGTGTATAGAGTATTTATACAGTTTAAATAGTCATTTAATGAAACTCGCAGTGAAATATTCTAATAATAAAAAATTCTAGATTCATGAGTTGTAAGCCAAACTGATCAACATTACTACAAAAAAGTCCTGAAATATCACTTAAAATGTAATGAAAATAAAAGATGACCTTTTTGAATTAATTTTTTCATTATATAATGTTTTGTTGTGTGACTATATATGAAACAGGTTCTTTTTACTCAAGTAGAATTATTTATTTATTTGTTTGTTTATTTATTTTTTTATTTTTTTATTATGTATTTTTGTCTGTTTTTCATCCAACACCCTGGACCCAAAGTTTTGAATACCACTGTGTCAGACGGGATTATAAACACAATCAGATACAGATATATTTTATTGATCCCTTGTGGGGAAATTAGGTCCCAGCCACTGTTGGCAGGGCAGATGTTTAACACAGCAGCAACCTTAAGAAAGGAAGAAAATAGCATACATGAGGGAGGAAGAAGATAAGATAAAAAACAACTCTTTGCATAGCATAACAAGCACACACAGACAGTAAAGCAGTAAAGACATTGAAGGCGTGGGTCTGGGAGGGAAGGAAGAGGTGCTGAAAGTCGCTTTGCTCGAACAGGCTGTGTACCTCAGTCCGCAAGATGGCATAGCAATTGCACAGCATGCTCCTGGGCAGAGACAACAGCCAGCATTCTTCTTAGGACAGGAGGGGAGGGAGCAAGATACTCATAGCAATGGTCTTCAAGAGGAAATTTCATTATCAGCAGCTTAAGGCCGTACTGATATGGGGGGGGACAGAAATAACAGGTTGTTAGGGCGAGTGTCACATACCAGTTCAGTGTGAACACTCTTTTGTTCATAGTGATGGTTTCTCAAACTTATCCAGTCCGTTGCAGAGCCGAGACTTTCTCCAAGATAACCACAGTCTGAGAGCCCAACAACTCGATCAATTTCTGCTCCCCCTCTGTCGGTCCACCTGCCTATCTGTCTCGCTCTCTTCCTCCTAGGCAACCCGTCAGCATGGTACTTTCTCTCCTGAGTCCAGTCGCAGTCTGCTCATCTGTCTGCTCTGGGTTCTGAAGAACGCTGATGAGATGGTGCTGCAGAAGTGGTTCACTGACCTTTCAGTATCTCAGCTGAACCGCCTGCTGGACATGCTGTACCTCTGCGTCTCCTGCTTTGAGTATAAGGTACACACACACTGACTTTCACATTCTTCATAAGCTTGAATTGAAGCATGGTTTATCAAACTAACCAAGTGCACTAACCAGATGTTTCAGTCAATTTTACCATCATTGAAATTAACCTGTTAAAGTAACACGTGTATGTTTTTTTTGTCCATCCATCTCATAAAAAAGGCCCATTTTTTGTTCATGCAGGGAAAGAAAGCATTTGAGCGCATGAACAGTCTTACATTCAAGAAGTCTAAAGACATGAAGGCCAAGCTGGAGGAGGCCATCCTGGGCAGTATTGGAGCCAGGCAGGAGATGGTGCGGCGTAGTCGAGGACAGCTAGGTTTGTGTTGTGGTTGTTAACAGTTATTACAGTTTTGCTTTAATGCGTAATCACATATTTAATCATGCATCGAGTTAAACAGTTGAATTAATTTAATTTGAATTCTGTATAAGCAGATTTGAGTCTGTTCTGATTTTTTTTGTTATGATTTGAAGAAATCACCAAAAGAATGCAAAAATGTATATTATAAAAAAAATGTACAAGACTTTATGTACTACAGTAAATTTTTGATCATATTAGATAAGATCATCCTTTTTAGTCCCACAGTAAGGGAATTCAAAGTGTCACAGCAGTAAAGGGACAGTGAAGTACTCAGCAATAGAAGTAGGTAAAGTAAGGTAAGGTAGAAGTAAGTATAAATAAATAATACAAACACAAGTAAAAATAAGAAAAATTATCAAAAACTCTGAATATTTGCAAGTAAATGCAATGAATGTTGTACATGGAATTTTGCACATTTCTGGATTAAGATATTGCACATAATGCTACTTTGGGTGAAGCAGCCGGTCACTGAAGGAGCTGCCCAGTGCTGTCAGAGACTTAGGCATGGGGTGAGAGGCATTCTCCAACTTGGTTAACATCCTCCTTTCTCCCACCACCTGCACTGAGTCTTAGGGACATCCCAGGACAGGGTGGGCCCTCCGAATCAGTTTGTCTAATCTCCCCCTGTCTGTGGATGTATAAATTCAGATTATATTTAAGTATCTTCTGCTTACAAATTGAAAGTTAGCTTACTTATCTCAACTTGAGCTGCATAATTACTATTGATTTACACCAGGATTTTGCTATTTTTTACTACCACTCTGGGTTCACACTGGCAGTAACTTTCTGCCTCTTGTTTCCAAAGTAGCTCGTGTCTGAGCATTTCTGACTTTTAGTTGCTGCTAGTCCGGCTGTTACCAAGTGTACTATGCCAGTTACAGGAAATTAAATTATTATTAATAAGGCCAAGTAAAAAAAATTATTGATCATCCCCGCCCGACCCTCTAAAAAGCACTCGACCATTTTTTTTTTTATTTTATTTTATTTTTTTTACGCAAAAAAGCGTGCCAAATGAGCGTCCAATGGGCGGGACAAAGCCCAGCATTTATCCAATGACTCGTCTCGTTTTGCTGCACTCTTTATATCGCTATTGAACTCAGCGTCCACCCTGTTTAAAGCGCTGTGAAGCTGCGGGAATGAGTGAGAGGAAAGCCGCGTCATTACCAGTGATAAGAAGCTGATTCTGAACAAAAGTTGAGCGCGTTGTAGCGCATATTTAGTCAATGACATGTACACACAACAGTATATTATTCATCACTTATTTTTTTGACATTTTAGGGGAAGCTGAGCTTCTCTTGCAGTCTTAGAGCAATCGCCTCTGCACCAGATGCGTTTTACCAGGAATACAGCGACGGGAAGCATGATGGTGACCCCATTTCACGTTTTCAACATCATTTTAATATTCGCTACATACTTTTCTACCATCAATCTAAAAAAAAAAAAAAAACCACCTCCCCCCCCGACCCAACATTTTTGATGAAAAAGGATGATCACCAATTTTTTTTTTTACTTGGCCTAACTATTAATTTTTTATTTAGCATTCCCTACACTGACGACTACTAGCAGTGAAGCTGTGATTTATCGATCCATTGTAGGCTGTTAATACAGCCTCATCACACTCACCAGAAATCTGAACAGTTTCTGAAATACTTATTTTTTAAAGTCCTGATGTAGCTGTTTTCAACATACATTATAAATTATTGGGAAGTTTGAAACCACTTTCACCTCCTTCGCTGTAGTAAGAACTAATATCTGTGTGACGTAACTTTTTCAGAGTAGTAGAGCTAAATCACATACCACCCTGCTTGATCCCCGTTACTAATCACCACATCACTTCACTCCTAATTTGCATAACTTCCCTCAAATTGTCCAAAAGCCAATTCCACCCACTTTGCATTGCGGGAAATCGGCAGCTGTATTTGATAATGTGAACACGGTAACAGACTTTAGAGTTTGTGCTCTAATTTGTATGACTTTGTCTCTTTTTTAGAGCGCAGTCCATCAGGCAGTGCTTTTGGCAGTCAGGAGAACCTGCGCTGGAGGAAGGACATGACTCACTGGCGTCAGAACAGTGAGAAGATGGACAAGTATGGCTACTCGTATCAGTCTGCTGTTAGAATTTGTTAGATTGGCTGTACAGGTAACTCTTTAGAAACCTTGCAAAACCTTCACAAAAGCTGAATCCTGACTTCTCAGTTCAGTGTAGAAGCTTAAGGTTTGTGGGAGTTATGTTCTGGCTCTTAGATCTTTCTTGTTTTATGTAATGTGTCTTGTTCTTTCTACAGTTTCATATCATAAATCCATTCAGTCGTTTCAGAATTGACTCATCACTTACCTGTGTCTTCAGTTCCATGTGTTTATTGTTCTTTACATAACTGTAGTGTTGTATACACATCCATTCACTCCTGTGAGATTTTAGTCATCTACTGCATATCTTTGATTTAAAGAACCTGACACATTATACTCAGCATTTGGTGTGGAATAACGCCTTCCTTTGACCTTGTTCTTCCATGTACTGTTTGTTTAGGGGCCAGAGATCAGTCAGGTATTGTACATTTGCAGTGTGCTCTGCTTTTCAATGACCCCTCCTCTCCTCCTGCCACTCCCCTGCTCTTCTTTTCTGGTGCTTGCAGTGGTGTAGCTGGAGTTGAACTGCTGTGTCTGTTTAACTGGTGTTAAAAGCTTTCAGATGGAAAACGGGTGCTCGCTTGTGTCATTCAGTCTTCCCCTAACATTATGACATGCAAAAATAATACAGATCTAAGCCTTTGCCTGTGTGGTATGTCATCAGTGATGTTTTGAAGTGAAATGATTCTAATAAAATGCAATGACACCATTAGAGATGCACCGATATGGAATTTTCTGGTCAGATCCGATAACTGATAATTAACTAACCAAATAATTAACAACTCTGGCTAATAAAGATATTATAACAGATTATTTACACAAACTTTTTAATGTAAAATTTTGTAAAGAACAAAATTTGTTACATTATGGCCATCAGTGACTATTGCAAGGTGTCACAGATTATCCAGTAGAAGACACAGTTGGGTCTAGAAGAATTCCCTCTACACACTCTACAAGCTAATAAATGGAAAACTACCAGTTGGAATTATGAACTGTACTCTTTCATTATGGTGCAATTTAATCCATTTACTGGCAAATAAATCAGGTGATGATATATACTGCATCCACAGACACAACTGCAGCCTCTAGCTGCTAGTTTACCTAATGCTCAGTAACACTCCCCCCACACACATTTAATAGATTCTTAGTGAAAAACCCTCCATAATTGGTTTCAGAAGTGCCTTCTGGTTGACAAGGTTTTAGGATTTAAAGAGAAGTTTATGAGCATCAAGTGTCGCAAAGTAAATCAGCTTATCCTCTTTATTCCCGTCTCTTCACTCCCCTCATGACTGCACATCAGAGTGAAAGTGTGCTAGTGGTACCCTCGCAGTGAGGGGTAAACGCTCAGCAAGGAGTTCATTTGGTCAGCTATGTAGATTTACAAAGGCTGAAACTTTCAGAAAACACCATGCTGGGTCTTACCTGTAGTAGTAACAGGGATAGGAACCCTACTAGCTATAACCTGTAGGGGTAACGGATAAAACCCTGCTGACTGTTACAGGCACAATATATACTCAACTCGACTGACTGACGCTCTGTAGTCA
>BRDA01006064.1:54569-70568 GCA_036984385.1 Crenuchus spilurus | reverse complement strand
TCTCCTATTCTAGTGATTAATAGTGTTTATTTAGGTTGTTTATGGACTAATATCTCATATTCTAGTGATTAATAGTGTTTATTGATGTTGTTTATAGACTAATATCTCCTATTCTACTGATTAATAGTGTTTATTGATGTTGTTTATAGACTAATATCTCCTATTCTACTGATTAATAGTGTTTATTGAGGTTGTTTATGGACTAATATCTCCTATTCCGTTGTCTTGATATTTACTATTCTGGTAAATATCTGTACTAAAGCCTATAAACCCACTGTCAACAACTTGAGAGACACCAAAACTTAGTCATAAAGCAGTGATTCCCTCCCACCTCACCCTTCTAACTGAAGATTGAATATCTGGAGCAGCAGCATTTGTGGATTTTGTCATAGTCAGAAAATATGTACATGTGTTGTTGTTTAAACTTTTGAGCAGTAGTGTATTTGTGTAATGAAGTCAGGTTTAGTGATCAGGTGCTGAAGACATGGATAAAATGGCCAATTATGGCTAATAAAACTAACAATATTAACCTTTTCAGTTTAGCACAAATATAAACATTTCCCCTGGATGGTTTCATTTACTGTTTACACAACTTTCTCCTCTCTGATGTGTCTGAAAATGTCATACAATACAGTATACAGTACCAGTCATATACTGTATTGACTGATCTGTCATGTGTTGAATGTTTTATCCTGCCGTACTGCGTGTTTCTGTTCAGCTTACTGTTTCATTTCTGAGATCCTAAATTTGCAGTCTACCTCAGTGAACATGTACATGTATTCATGTACTAGACTTTGTTCACACTGCTCTTACAGTCTGATAACTTGGTGCCAAGTCAACATATTTTACTCTCAGATGTAACTTAAATTTAGCATTTAAAGAATTACAACATCACAAGGATTTACTGCAGTACATTCATATTTTGAGTATACAGTTATGCTATTTGTAGATATTACGCACTGATGTTTTATTCCTAATGAATGTCTTTGTTACAGGATGGAAAGCGGATGTTTGGTACTTACTTCAGAGTTGGCTTTTATGGTTCTAAATTTGGGGATTTGGACGAGCAGGAGTTTGTCTACAAAGAGCCAGCCATCACCAAGCTTGCTGAAATCTCACATCGGCTAGAGGTACACGCTCATATGACACGGTTCAGTTCTTAGACACTGCTGGCAACATTATATTTGTGAATATGTATGAAATACATGTGAGTCCATGGAGGCATCACAGGAAAAGGCTCCTTGGTGGCTTGTATTTTACAGCACAATAAGGGTCCAGCACCTGGTACTCCTGTTCACGCCATTTCCAGAACCTTGACTAGTTTCATCCT
Organism: Crenuchus spilurus; assembly: GCA_036984385.1. Lineage (NCBI taxonomy): Eukaryota > Metazoa > Chordata > Actinopteri > Characiformes > Crenuchidae > Crenuchus > Crenuchus spilurus. Next base: position 69,238 of record BRDA01006064.1, on the reverse strand, counting down.
GAGCTTACAGAAATTCCCTGGTGCCACATTCAAACAGCACAATTCATGACTACAATTGGCAAGATGTCAATGAGGGTTCTGAAGTGTGCTTTCTGATATGATGGTGTAGTACCATCTAGTACATTTGGAATGAGTTGGGGATGAGGTAGCAGTGGTACCTTACTGACTTCACTATCTCTCATCACTGAGTGCAATCAAATCCTCACAGCAATGCTCCAAAATCTAGTAGAAAGCCTTCCCTGTACAGTAGTTACTCCAACAAAAGCAGTTTTTTTTTAAATACCCTTGATTGCACTTTCACTTTCATTTTAGAAAGAAAATGAATGAACAGGTGTCCTCAATTTTTTCCTCATATAGGTAGTTATTTATTTATTTATTTATTTATTTGTCCTTTTCAGGGTTTCTACGGAGAAAGATTTGGTGAGGATCAAGTTGAAGTTATTAAAGACTCCAATCCAGTGGACAAATGTAAACTGGATCCAAATAAGGTGAGTAATTATGTGTACGGCAGAGGAAACGTAAGAATAAACTTCCATATTTGGTTTATAAAATATCACTGTTCTTTTGACAGGCATTCATTCAGATCACGTACGTGGAACCGTACTTTGACACGTATGAGATGAAAGACCGCATCACGTATTTTGACAAGAATTACAACCTGCGCCGCTTTGTTTACTGTACACCGTTCACGCTGGACGGCCGAGCACACGGAGACCTACACGAGCAGTACAAACGCAAAACAATTCTCACCACCAGCCACGCCTTCCCCTACATCAAAACCCGCATCAACATCATCCACAAGGAGGAGGTACCCGGAGCACATTTACTTGGCAACTCAAAATATGTCCGTCTGTGTTCTGAAAATGTTTACTAGTTCATCTCCAAAAATCTGAAGGACATCTGAAGAATAGTATATTGCGGAATCAGAAATACAGAATCTCATATTCTTAAGAGTATTTAATTATGTGTTTGAGAAAATTCCTATACAAACAGTATCAACATTAAGACAAAAAGGCTTGAAATGTCAGATTTCAAGGACTGCAGAGATTTCAGACACTCTGATGTAGTCTGACATGCATTGTCTTTTTTACAAATTACACCCATCTAAAATGATTTTTTCTCCAGTGTTACACAGGCTTCTGTTCAGCATAAACTCAGCAACAGCAGTGTTAAAACAGTAAATGTGTCATAAATCTATATTTAAATTAAATCTGCTCGTAATTTAGACTTTTTCTAAAAACCTGTTTTCAGATGTGCTGATATATTGTGAAAAAAGACTCTAAACATTTCTTGCCAAGATTTTTGAGCTCTGAACTGAATGAACAGAGGTGTTATCTACACTCTAGGCATTATAGTTTTTTAGAAATTGTATGTGGTTTTATTTCTAAAGCTTAACAAATGTGAGGTGACACTCTGTTTTCACTCAGCCACTAACCTTACATTGAATATTCATGAGATAGGTGTGAACAGTCAGGTGAGAGGTCTATTTTTCATGTTCACCTCAGATGAGAGCTCTTTGTTCAGTTCACATTCCACAGCTGGTAATCGGACCAATCGTATGTCCGGAATTACCATACCATTATCATATGAATGACAGATCTCTCAGACCTGTCTCTGCTTATTTAAGCTCCTTGCAATTTTACAATTTTGATTCAAGCTATATATATATATATATATAATGGACCATTAAGGTTTCCAGAGTATTTTTCCTTGATTCTAGAAGATATATAACTGTTTTTGTGGAATTTTGATTCTGTCCTCACTGTCGGGAATGTCAACTCCAGAGGGTTAATAAAGATACAATATGACCGATAACCTTAAATTAGGAAGACAAATTTACTTTTTCCTCAAAAATTCTATTTCTTGACATACACTAGGAAACTTGAACCAGTGCTATGTGGCCTCTTATCCAGACTGCTTCAGTTTTTATCATAGAATGCAAATATTTCCATGAACTTCTAATTTCTTGTCATACACAGATCATCTCCATGCCTATTGAAGTGGCCATTGAGGACATGCAGAAGAAAACACAGGAATTAGCCTTTGCCACCCACCAGGATCCAGCTGATGCCAAGATGCTACAAATGGTGCTGCAGGGGTCCGTAGGCACCACAGTAAACCAGGTGATTAGCAAAAGCTGTGCTTACACTGAAGAGTGTGATCACAGTATGGAATAATTTCTTTTAGTAGAAATGTTTATGAAGAGAAGTGCTGTAACAATTTAAAAAGCGAACCACTGGCATTAGGACATTTAGTTAGGAGCCATTACCAATGATTAAGACTAACCAATGTGGATATGGAGTTTGATGTAATATTGCATCTCCAGTTGAAACTGTGCTTTAAACTTGGTTAACACAGTGGTGCTTGAAAGTTTGTGAACCCTTTTGAATGTTTTTTATTTCTGCATAAATATGACCTAAAACGTCATCAGATGTTCACACAAGTCCTAAAAGTAGATAAAAGAACCCTGTTAAACAAATGAGACAAAAATATTAGACTTGGTCATTTATTTATTGAGGAAAATGATCCAATATGACACATTTGTGAGTGACAAAAGTATGTGAACCTCTAGTATTAACAGTTAATTTGAAGGTGAAATTAGAGTCAGGTGCTTTCAGTCAATGGGATGATGATCAGGTGTGAGTGGGCACCTGTTTTATTTAAACCACTGTATGCTGTATTATAGACTATAATCATAATTATACAATTAATCGTTTACAAGTTTTTTCCTCCATAGGGTCCATTGGAAGTTGCCCAAGTGTTCCTATCTGAAATTCCAAGTGATCCTAAACTCTACAGACACCATAATAAACTGAGACTCTGCTTTAAAGACTTCACTAAGCGGTAAAAAGATCATCTCTGGCATCAGTGAAAGCGTTCGTAAGTAATAGAAAATTCTGGTTTAGTTCTGTGTTACTTCATTACATCTTTTTTTGGCCAATAAGGTGTGAAGATGCCCTCCGTAAAAACAAAAGCTTAATAGGTCCTGACCAAAAGGAGTACCAGCGAGAGCTGGAGAGAAACTACCACAGGCTAAAGGAGGCTCTTCAGCCACTTATTAACCGGAAGATTCCTCAACTCTACAAACCTGTGCTACAGGTCAACTCTCACAGGTTAGTGAGCACTTTTTAACAACTGATGTGTTCAGACTCATTTATATTGCATAGTACGTCTTATGGGCATTTCCTGACAAAAGTCAAGTTTCAATCGTTTTTCTATGACAAATTTGAGGAGTTTGCATAATACTGTGATTCACTGAACAAACTTTGTTGTTGATTTGGTGCCACGTACAAATTTGATGTCTTGGTCATGTGACTTTTAACAGCTATGTACACACTCATATCAGAATATTTTGACCACCTCTGGTTTGGAATGACCTCGGATCAGGACATCACAGATGTCATGTGACAGGGTTATCTGCATGTATACATAACTGAGCACACCAGTCAGTTGTAGTCATCATGAGCAAAGGACGTGATTTGTTGGATGCCCAAAAGGGCCTAATCTAGTGAAGGGTCGTTTGTAAACGAAACGGCTCTTTGAAGTGAACGATCAGAGTCAGCTTATGTCTGGGAATCGGATCTGTTTTTTTCATTTGTTACTGTTGTCGCATGGGATTGGTCAGTTACATCACGTGTGGTGGTGTATGTGTGCGCACTAACACGGAGGGGGACGAGCGGGTGCGGGGCAGAGGTTTCAAACTGCACACACAGAAAGAGAGAAAGAGAAGCTGCAAAAAGACAACTCTGCATGTGCAGGATGAAAAATGACATAAGTATAAATAAATGCACATATAAATGAATGAATAAATAAATAAATACTGTACACATAATTGTATAGACAAATAAATAAATAAATAAATTTTGTAATTGAAAAACAACATACTTAAGTTTATTTCAGGAATCTATTTCTACATTTCATGCATGAACATTTATTTGGGCTGTTTCTGCATTATCCCCCCCCCCAGAGAGCCTTTAGAGCCGGAATGCCCATCAATAGCTTGATCATACAGTACAGTGTGAAGGGTGGTATCATCTTGGAAACCTCTAACTTTGTGGGATGTTGTAGAATCACTGTAGTGAAGGTGTACTTAGAATGGACTTCTCGTACCTTTAGTACCTCCCAATAGTATAATAGTGGTGATAGTGAGTGGTACAGAGCAATTGATAAATAATAAAGACAGAAGCATCAAGGAATGTGTTGTCAACAAAGCAAACACATGGCTAAGGTGGCTATAATATTCAGATATAACTGTAAATACATATTTATATATGTAACCTTTTTTTGGTAATAAATTGGTGATCAGGCTCTTGCAGCATGTACTACATGTCTGATAACATTTTTTGCCATTTTGACAAGCAGCAAACGGACAGCATGAGGAGGTAGAAAGCTTTTACTCTATGCTTAGCTGAAGACTAATAATATAATGCTTAGTGTTTCATTTTCCATCATTCACAATTTCATTTTTGAAAATTATCATAAAAAAGTATGTTCATAATTTAATTACAAATGGTAAACCATAATTTTTTAATTGTGAAGTGACATTTCAGGCTTTTTTTTGTTTATCAGAATGACTTGAAATCCAGAATCTCAAATTAAGTGTAAACAAACAGTATTAACATTACTTCAAAAAAATGACTTGAAATACGTTGCTTTGTGTAATGTACATAAAACAAGTTTTACCTTTTTTTTTTAATTAAATTATGAAAAATTAATTTTCACAATATAAAACTTTTGGAGTTGCACTAGTATGTATTTGTACATCAGAACAAAACCAAAATTTAGTTTATATATTGTCCAATATTGTGAAAAATACATTTTTTTTTATAAAAGGCTGATGTTTTGTGTGCTATAATTTTATCATTGATTGATGTCATTTTAAATATACTACATACATGGTATTCTGTATTGTAGATATGTATACTGTATACTATAGAAGTGCTAGTGTCTGCACAACTTTCTTCATATATATATATCCTCCTGTGAAGTTGTTTTGCATTTTTTGGGGTTAATAATGTATATATATTTTTTTTCCTTCCCCCAGAGACTCCTTTAGCAGAATGAGCCTTCGCAAGCTTGATATGTGAAGACCACAAAACAACAAAAACTCCATTTTATTTATTTGTCTGTAAATATTCAAATCTCCTTGGAACAGTCAGTGTTTTTTTTCTGCCAGAAAGGAAAAGCTAAATTAAGTGTGAAATTGGTATGTCATTCCAGTTTTGTATGCGTTTACAGAAACGGCCTGTTACAGTCATTCGGATTGAAAGTGGACCTTGCAGCATGTGTGTCAGAACTGTATTCAAATATCCTGTGTGCAATTTTTTTATTAGTGTTATAAAGCATTTTACCACACATGGTACGGCCCTGAAAGTTTACTATTTAATCCGAATGAAAAAACAAGCAAAAAAAACGTACCACTATTTATCTTTTTTTTGTTACATTTGTTTAAAGTTATTGAAATGTTTTAAACATTCTTGAATAATTTTATGTAGCTTTTGTTTACCTTAAATATTTTACTAAATAAATATTTTAATGCATGTGTTGTGTGTTTATATTAATAGAAATAGTACAAGGTGTTTAATATGCTGGTGTTTAATCGGAGTATAAGACAATCTACAAAACGGCAAAAATAGATGAAAATATATACATAGATGTCCCTCTACCAATATATATCTTTACTGTAGTCATACTTCTCCATAGCAAAAAAATAATTTTATTGCTTAGTGGCAGTTGCAATGGCTTTAGTTTTTTACAACAGTGAACACAAGGGATAGTAGGGCCTTATTCCTTAGAGCTAGTCTTCTGAACATCCTAAAAGGGATGTGTGAAACTTAATTTGCTTTTGGACTGTGTTTATGTCCATTTTTCACTCATATCAAGCTAACTTTGAAGAATAAGGCCCAGGTCTTTCACAGCATGGAAAGGACAAGACAAGCTTCTTTCACTGGAATGAGGTATGGTACCAAATAACTTTAGACTACAAAAATAAGTTTATAGCATCAGCTATTCCTGTAGTTATTCGAGAGTGAACACACTTCAGCCCTGAACAATTCAAGCTATACTTATGTATGTGCAATGTCCATTCTCAACAATCACCACAAGAAATTATATCTGGCCTACTTCACTTCTGTTCTTGCTTTAACACAAACATTTGACTAAATGTTATGCAAATTTTATATATACACTCCAATTTTAACTACCCATCACATACTGAAGCTGTATTTCAGAGATAAAAAAATGTACAAGAGTATCCTTAAAAACATCCAACTATAAAAACCAGTGCAGGAGCAAACTATTACGGACATGTATCAGGCCAACAGGAGAAAGGCTTGCAGTACAGAAACAAGTGCACTGCAGTAAGTGCCAAGGTGCATTTTGTAAAGCCAGTAGGGTTGGAGGCCTTCATGTGGGGCATGGATTATTTTTGGCCTTCACCAGAAGGGACAAAGAAAGAGGTGGTGAGGAAGTGTCACATATACAAATGCCTAATCGTGGCATACATAAGCCAAATCTGTTCCCAGCTGCATGAGATATTGCCACCATTGAGCCTTAACCTTTCTTATGCATGAATGGTAAGCAAAAAGACCAATATCTGGTTTGGTTTTGGTGCATTTATATGGAAATTAATGATCTGAAGTCCTTTTTGTAAGCAGTCAGTTTAGTTCTCCTGACACCTTCTTGTAAAATAGGAGGTAAGGTGTAGAGGTGGAACAGGTCTCAGGAGAGCAGGCTCTAAGAAAATCCTCTTCATCAATAAGCCTCACCTCCGAGTCATCAAACAGCATCCACTTCCCTTCATAGTCCAAAAGGTTCTGCAGAGCCAAATCACAGCTCATCTGACTCTCTTCTCTCAGAGCATCTCCTTCTTCCCTCTCTTTTTTCACTGCTCCATTCTGCACAGGAGTACTGGTAGAACAGCTGGGTATGTTTACAGGCTTCTCTGAAGTATTCTGCTTGTTGCTGCCAAGCTCATAGCTAGAGATGCTCCTCTGGCCTCCTAAGAGACCAACCCCTTCTGAGGCCCTCTTTCCACCTGCTTTGCTAGCAGGAGTGTTCGTGCTTGTTCCATTAGTCATTTTTTTCACTTTTCCACTCAAGCTGAATGACACCTCTCCATCATCATAGTCTGGTGGAGGTGCATCCTCTTTCTTTACTGGTTTCACTTCTCCATCCACCTCTTTCTCCCCCTCACCCTGAGACTGGGGCTTTAGAGTGGCGTGTTGGAGATCCATCATGCGGATGTAGGTGGTGTAATGGCCACTGCTGATGGTGACTCCACTGTGCATGACCACAGCAAAGAGATTGTAGTGGTGCCCCTGGTCAGGAGCGGACGGTCGTGTGCACCATTCCTCCAGTGAAAGTTTGAGGGGGGTATGAAGAGGGGTGTTCACCTTAGACAGTCCAGCATATGGGTCCAATCTGTCAAAAAAACAAGACCATAAATACTTTCAGTGGGATTAAGCAACAATTTATTTACCAAAGAATGACTTCCAGGAAACTGGAACTTTTACAAGTAAACTTTTAAGGTTGGCGCTGTGTAAACGGCTGCCCTGCCAGCAGTGGCTGGGACCTGAATTTCCCACAAGGGATTAAAAAAGTATCTATTTAAACACATCCAGAAACGTTTCTTTATTAAAAAAACAGATAATACAGTAGTCCCTCTTTCACATTTCCACCTTTGCGGACTCGCCGTGTCGTGCAATTTCAATAAATATTAATGTAAAATAATTTTGGGGAATTTTCGCTATCGCTAAATTTAAAGTTTTGCAGGGAATTCAATGTGCAGTACTGTGTATACATATTTACTACAGATGCATAGAGCATGCTGTACAGCAAAATCTCTCGCCTTCAAACTGCTGCGTGTGCATATTTTTCTATCTCCGGTGTTGTGTACCTACTGTATTTGTAAGATTTTTGTAAAAACAATTTATTCAATCCCTACAATGACACCCAAATGTTCTAAGCTTCTAAGGATGCTGGCAACGAATCCGAACGCCACCGAAAGATGCTGAAGATAAAAGAGAAGATTGAGCTTCTCGACGTGTTGAAGGAAAGGAGAATTACTGTGTGTGTTATTAAAATTATCTAGGTTTAAGAGTTTAAAACATGTTTATGAACATTACAGTATACGTAAGGTACTGCACATGTATAGAAATTGTTAAGTGTGGGAAAGGTTTATAAAGCCTTAAAATAATGCGTTCCTACTTCGTGGGGGGTTGGGGAATCTGGAACCCCCTGCGATAAATGAGAGACTACTGTACATACAAATCATAACTCCATTAAAACAAAGAAACCCACTCGGAGCCACTTGCTGAAAAACACTTAAGATGAATGGTGACAACTTCAGGGGTCTTGTCAAACAGTAGACTCCTCTCTGCCTCTGTGTAGTGGTGGCAGGTCTCACAGAAGTACTTATCCTGCCCAACGATTCGTTCAACTGATGCAAACTGAGAGATGGCCCATTTGAGTGTCTTCTGCTCAGGCTTTGGATCTGGAGAAACTGATGACAGAGGAATAAAAATGAAAAGAGGTGCAACCCTGTGTAAATGCATTAGATTTTTTTCTTCTGCTAATATGTCATTTGTTTGAGAACAGTGAATCCACCCACTCTCTGAACTGGAATCTGAACAGTTCGTCTCATCCTCTTGCACTGGAACACTTATGTCCTGAAAGTCCTCTCTCCTCTCTGTGTAGCACTCGCATTCCAGGCAGCGTGTCCGGAGGACAAGCTGACCCTGAAACAGCTGCTTAAGTACATCCAAGCCCTGTGATTCTGCTTATAATGGAGAAGAAAAAGTGTTATGTACAGTAACTTCTACAATAAGCAGGAAGAGCTGCTGTTCAGAAAAGCCGGATTTTTAGAAACTTGAAACTAAAGGCACGGAAAATTACCTTCTCTCTTTGCTGCCTTCTGTAGATTTTCTGTTTCTACAACAACACTGCCCTGTTGCCCCCGAGAGTCATCACCAGCCTTTGCATGGTCCCCTTTGCTCTCTGACTTCTCCCCGACATTTGAGCTGATTCGGCCCATGCTGCGAAATTTAGAAAATATACTGGGCTGCTTCCCTGATGATTTCAACCAGCTTAGTTTTGCTCGCTTCTTCCTTTTATTTGCCTCTTTTGGTGTTGCTTCATTTTTCTCCTCCTCCGTGTTGCTCCCTCCCTCCTTCTCTCCTTCGGTCCCATCCTTTTGGTTACTAATAGAACTTCCTGTGATTTCACCGGAGGACTTTCTCTTAGAGCGAGTGAAAGGTTTGTTTTCTTCTTCACTTTTCTTGGGTTTGCTCTGAGATTTGGGCTTTTTCTTGGCATTCCCTGCTTCTGTGTCACTCTTTCTTTTCCCGCTTAGTTGACCATCAGTGCCCTCATCTTCATCTTGGGTCGTGAATTCATCCACTTTCCTGTCCGTTAGGATAGACTCTCTCTCTCTTGAAGTTTGTCTCTGCTCATTTTGGTTGCTTCCCTGTTCTTTTTCAATGGTGTCACATGCCTCCTGGATGTATGCAAGAATGCACTGTAGTACCTCCTGTGCATCATGCTGCAGATATCCCTCATACATTGGATTCAGCTGCCTGCAGGGAGTACACAGAGGACATTTGTAGTGCCATAAATAACTAACTGCGTTTGAATAGACTGGGAAGTACAAAATAACTAAGGTACTTCTGAAACCTTCTCTTTGCATTATTTAATTGATCATGCTCTAATCTTGCTGCACAGGATATTTCCTACTGTAGTGCAAATCCAACATACCTGAGTATGTTGAGAACTCTACGTGGTGGTGTGGCCAACTCTCCTTCGTTATATTTCTCTGGGTTAAACAAGAAGCTGGACTGAAGCTGTTCCACTGAAGCGATCAAGCTGTAGAAACTGTTCAGCAACTCCATATGAACAGGTGTGGTGTCATCACAGGAGTCTGCCTGCTGAGTAAGCAGAACACATCAACTTGATATTCTTAAGACAAAGACAATGTGATGCTTGCAACTAGTAAAATAGCAGTCTACAATACTGGCTTTTACATAAGTTGGTAAACAAACCTCTTCAGTTTTAGCATCTTGCTTCCGTTTGTCTTTTAACTTGGACAGGTTATACAGTGACTTTATGGCATCTTTAAAACCAGGGCAGTAATACAAGACCTGAAATGAAAATCAATGATCAATGTCATGTGAAGAAACCACTATAAGAATAAGATCAATAGATATACAGTGGAACCTCGGTTATCACACCATTTTGGTTATTGATAACTTTTTTGAGGAAATATTGTCCCAGTTATTGTTCACCCACCCAGTTTTCATCTGTGTGCCCACGACCTGCCACTAATTTCGCATAAACAAAGCATCCACCCACACGTTAATCTATCATTCAGGCATTGTTTCATGTTGTTTCTAGTTGATAATGCTCAAAACAAACACATCACATTAAAGCAACAGCGAACAGCACTATTGCCTGAAAATGGGTGTGAAAACAAAGATTCCGAGAACAGGTGTACAAAAAGAATGCTAGCTGGCACGCACTAAAATGGAGTGGAAACCCCTAAGAGTGACATTAAATGTTTGTTTATCCATTTTGTTAGTCTTTTTTATTTATTTCTTATTGTTTTCTATATGTAAAACTATAGTTATTCTATATAAAATGTACTTTTTTAATATTTGAGTGTCTGGAACTGATTAATTGGATTTACATTATTTCTTCTGGGAAATATTGCTTCAGTCATAATCAGGCACTTTAGAATGGATTCATGACTAAAACTGAGGTTCAACTGTATTTATTAATCACCCAGGGAAAGTCATTATAGCAGCAAATACAGTAAAAGAAGTAACAAAACACAAACTAGTAGTACTATAAACAGTATAAAGAGATAATAGTTGCAACATTGCACAGTAATGTTCCTTTGGAACTTACTTGAAGGATGCTATTCAGGTAGCAAGTATTTCCTAGATTGTTAAGACCCACAAAAGGTACAAGGCTCTCACGTTTCTCACATGGAAGTGATGAAGGACAAGGCACTGGCACCACCTGGTCACAACTACAAAGACAACATACGCTATTTAAGTAAACGTGCTATTGCACATTGTGTTTGATATTAATCCAAGTAACCGATTTGAAGGATACACACCTTGTGGCTTCCTCTGGCTCTGTGGCGCTTGGCTCCTCTGCTTGAGTGTCAGAGAAGTCTAGAGCTCGTTTGGTTTCTCTTTTCTGAAAAAACCTGAGAGAGAGGCGGCTCTTTTTGCTGGGGCTTCCCAGAGTAACCGTCACTCCGTCAGCCTGCAGACCGGGCATTCTGAACCACCACACTCAGTGGAGTAAAATCAGACTGAAATATGACAATTCCTGCAAAGAAAAAAAGATTATCAACCTTTATTCAAACATTAAGTTGTCTCTTGACCAATCCTTACAATATATACCATTCATTTTCCTTTTGATCTAATACTGAATAACTCCCATACTAATATCCCAACACTGATACTGTAATTTTTTTTTTATAACGAGAACCATAATTTCTATTTGTCAGCAGAAAACCTGTCCGCCTCAGAAAGTTGAATAGCATTTCTGAAAAACTGAACAGTCTCTCCGTTTCCAACATAAAAGCAAGTGTAAATGTATGAATAATTTGTTAATGAAACTGCTCAGGATTGTTGTAGTTCTTTTATGTTAACAAATAAAGAAATGAAGTGCAGCCAGTAGAAGCTGATGTAGAATCCAGTGAGTTAAAAATTGAAACATTCATGTGAGGATCGACTTTTAAAACAAAAAATCAGAATCATTATCAAATTTTCAATATCGACCTGCCCATCCCTACAACACTCATTGCTAGTTAACTAATACTTGATAACGGGTTATCAAGTGCAGGCTAAGAACAAACCAAAACAAAGCCATTTAACAATAAACACAAGCCAACGTTGCCCATTACATACTGCGTTTGAAAGCGTAACACAGCTATATTACAAGCCTAATAATACAATATTACAAGCCCAATACAATAATATAAACCTAATCCAAGCCTAATAAATGTCAATATAAGCCTAATACAACAATATCCAACATTAAACAAGCCTAATGTTAATAATTAAAGCAAATATAATCCTAACATAACACTAACAAACCTAATACAAGCTTAATAATAATAATAATAATAATAATAATAATAATGCCAATATAAGCCTAATGCAATAATAACAGCAGCAACAACAACAGTAATAACTGAAGTCTAATACAACTCTTGCTAACAGAGGGGTGTGTGGCCTGATAGCTAAGCTAACAATTAGCTATGCAGCTAGTCACACAACATGCATGTTTCTATTCATTTACCCCGGACACACAAGGCGAATTTAGCTCGAGCACAGCATAAATATAACGTTTGTCCACTTACTGCCACGAAGGTGACCAAACTACAAGCAGCACTAGTTACTATAGTTAAGCTCTGCTCTATACACGCTGTTACACACATTTCTACATCGCGTTTAAAAGTTAAAAGCCACAAACCTTCTCTGCCTCTGCCTAGCAACTCCTACACGACTTCCGTTACATCTTCGTGCAGCACTTGTTATAAATAATGTCAATTTTGTCCAAAACTCGCATAAACGCAGACAGTTTGACACTCGTTCTCTCTGCAACGCAGAACTTTGGCGCTTTTTCCGAGAGCAGCACAACGGGCGCCCCGCTTCCAGCCTGCTCACAAATCAATGCTGTGTTAACGAGCCGACCCGAAAATTAAAAAAACTAAATATAGAGTTTTTAAAATAAACCAACTCAATGTGTGTGTGCTATATAATTCTCTAAAAATAAACATTCAAATCAAAATTATTTGACTGTGCTTGCGTTGGCAGGCAATATGTGAGACTACCCCACTATGTCACGTGGTCAGTTTGATTCGTACTAACACACCTCCTCCTACCCCTCCTCCTCTTTATCCCTGCTAAGAAGCAGACGAAAAGTGTTGAGGAGCTATCTTGAGGTCAAAACTAAGTTTACCGTGGTCATCACAATCATTTAGGAAAACAAACTTTCATATCTTGAGATCACGAAAAAAATAAGTTGTGAACCTGACATAACGGTTCAGAAAATGTCAATATGTATCATAATATCAATAACTTGTGTCTTATTATGACTTCAGTAAATTTAAACTTTAGCCTTTAGAAATACATTAAAAAACATTTGAGAAATGTTTTGGTAATATTCGAATGGTAAATTATGCACATCACACCTTTAAAGAGCTGTACTGCATGATTTTGGGCAGCAAATATAAGTGCAAGTGCATTACTGTTAATATTTATTTGTGTTAAATAACAGGAAGTGTTACTCATACTACTTCTATTATTATTATTATTATTATTATTATTATTATTATTATTATTATTATTATTAGTAGTAGTAGTAGTAGTAGTAGTAGTAGTAGTAGTATAGTTATTATTATTATTTATATTGTTGTTTTTGTTGTTATTATTATTGTTGTTGTTGTTGTTGTTGTTGTTGTTGTTGTTGTTGTTGTTTCTGCAGCTGCTGTTTCTAAAACCAAAAGGTTACGTAATATACGTTATACATGAGATCTTAGTAGCTTTTGAAAGAAGACTGTGTGACCAGCAGAGGGACTCAACAGCCATAAAAATAGAAAAGGAGGAGCTCGATGTAAGAAGCTGAGACATGGAGGAGAAAACTGAGATGATGAAATTATAATACACTGCTTTTTCCTGACTATTAGGTAAAAAATGTCCCTGCAGCAAAAAAACAGAGGTTATTTTGGGGGTTTTTTGGTCTGCATGTTAACCCCGGCTTCATATTTACATGTGAAAACATTTGCTTTCAAGCCTGAGTGTAGAATATACATTTCAAAACCATATGATCTGAATCACTGTGCAAATATAAATGTGAACACGTTGTAGACGTGGAGGATGAGGTTTACATGGTCTTGTCACGTGATATGTAAGCTTTGAGAGTGTTTACTCTTGTATTGAATCTCCTGCTTGTTACCTGACGTTTGAAATCACTTTACAATTTGCACTGCTAATAGTGCAATCATGCCTTTATTTGGCTCAGAATAATTATAAAATTAACACATTTTCAGTACTTAGAAAGTGTTTGTAGTCATAACGCGTGTGTATCTTCTTTTGTTACTGACTAAAATAATCGATCGCGAAATGATGTATCGCTTGAAGGGGTGTGGGGAGGTGTGTGCGCATGCGCACGCGTCTGAGTAGAAATCTCAGCACGTATGTGTGTTTGTGTATGAACCCAGGATGATTGCTGGAGGAAACACACACCCCTTCCCATTTTTCAGCTTCATTAAGCTCGAGTCAGAAGCCTTCTATGCACTGTAGGAGGTAAAGGAGCACAGCTTTGCAGGGAGCCCATGGGATGGAGTGAGAAAATGTAGAGAAATAGACCACTGCTCCCCAAGAATGAGAGGCATGTCCTGGAATCTGTCAACCCCCACCGAGATGTGTGCTGCTTTTGCACTCATGGAAAACACTACCATAGCTCAATAGCTGCATGTCTTACTGGTAATATTAACCTTCTTTCACTTACCAGTTCACCACTGATTCCCTTTCTAAGGTGCATTAACATATGTAAGTATAGAGTGGCAATTATTAGAGCTCATATCTATCTATATATATATATATATATATATATATATATATATATATATATGTATATATATATATATATAT
>BRDA01006064.1:40317-54559 GCA_036984385.1 Crenuchus spilurus | reverse complement strand
ATATATATATATATATATATATATATTTATATATATATATATATATATATATATATATATATATATATATATATATATAAATAAAATTATTTTATCTTGTTTTATCTTGTCAACAAATAACTGCCCAGCCCCACTAACTCTTAATAAAGAATGTATAGCAGTTAATTCTGTATTATACACCTAGACTATGTATGAACTGTAACCCACCAGAAATCCCCCACTCCATTCAGTGCGTTTTTTAATCCCCAGGCATGCATTAGGAGAACTAGTGCTGAGGGTTAATATGTCTGTCTGTGTGTGCACGTGTGCATATGTATATGTAGCTAACCCTCTGCCTGCCATTGGATGAAGCACAGAGAAAGGGGGTGTGTTCAGTTGCACAGTATAGGACTTGTGCTATGCGCTCCTCCACCCCCCTTCATACTCCATGCTAACAACTGTATTGCAGCTCCAGATGCTGGACGCGTGAGGGGGAGAGAGGAGGGACCCGTCTGCTACTGCTGTAGCCGATGCTGCTGTCACTTTTTCTCCGGGCTGGGTTTGCTTGAGGGTCTGCATCGCCTCTGCAGTGGACAGGGAGTAGAAGAGCCCCTCTGAGACGAAGCTAGTGAGGTGAGATTATGCATTATGCATTCTTCCTCTGTCAGCTCCATCCATGTGCTATCTCTGCTCTTCTGCTGATTGCACGATCCTTCGAGAACGCCTTGTCATTACTCTTGTTTTTTTTTCTGCTTGCAGCATTTGCGTATGGGGATGGCTATGTCTATCTTTCAGCTTCTCATATTAGGCATAACAGATGTAACCACACATGCATATATACATGTAGCAAACATCCTACAGCCATCACTGCGGTCCTTCTCCATCACTCAGCCTTGTATACTATTTTCCTAATCTCATCTTACCTCCATATTTCATCTCATTTTGTGCCTGGCTGTACCATGTTTCAGCGGACCCCCCTGCTGGGATGTGGTAATGTCCACCAGCTGGCTGTTTTCATGTCAGGCTGGCGGAGCTGAGAGCTACCCCCTTGAAAGGAGCGGTGCATTTGATCAGGCATTAGTGTAGCACCAGGTTCATTATGCCAGACTGCTTCCTCCTCTCATTTTGACACAGTGCACTGCTGCTCTAGCTGATGGAGAGTCCCGTCTGGATCTGGAGCATTACGGAGGGGCAGCAAGCTAGCTGAGATTACACCACTCTCCCGAGGCAGGAGGAAGCTGTAGAGGGGTTTTCCTGAGGGAGCTTTGTATCTGGTTGCTTGGTGGCAAATGCAGCTTTTCTAGAGCCAGTAGATTTTCTTTGCTCTTGATCTTACAATTGGAGGCTGCATTATAGACTGCTGGCTTCACGCCAATGGCTTTTGGGTGGTGAAATCTTTTAAATGTTGTTATTTTTTCATGAACAAATGATTTTAAAAGGCTGTGCATATACATAACACCTACTTTAAGGTCTTCATCTCATTAAACTGCAAGTACCTGTATGTGGGCTTATGCAACTAAATAAACAACATATATTAAGATTACATTTCTAATGTTTACAGAATAATAAACCTGCAGTTTATGCATTTAATACCATTTGTGGAACAATGCAAATCTCTTCTACAAGCAAATGAATCATATCTCCTGAGCTAACTAATAGGAGTTTAAGGGGTGCATGCCTGTAAAGCATGTGATCTGAGGGGCCACCCAGGGGTTCTGATGTTATCCACATGATGACTAACTTCTCTGTACTGACTGATCTGGGCTTTCCAACACAGCTCTGCTGTCCTGAACATACCAGAAATATTCTACTTCTCTTTGAAAAAACTGCTTCTAGCCCCTTGTGAGTCTGCTGCTATTCTAATGACAAGCAAACATCTCAGCAGTAACAAGAGTGCATTTGTCTAGATGTCACTATTATAATTTTCTATGCTGATAGTTATAGATAGCTACTTTTTCTTGGTCTTAAAAGGGGTACTTGATAAAGCCCTACTTGACAACTTGTGCAGACATGCTTATTTTGGCACCCCAAGCCTATGGAGAAGGTATTTTTGAATGCTGTCCACATTATATAGTAGAATTAGGCATTATTTTCCTTCCCTTTTGTAGAAAACCAGTGCACATCTGTGAGGAAGGACCGGATGGGTCTGTGCTCCTGTAAGGCATCATGTGGATCTCATTGTTATTGTAGCAACAGAAACAGCATACCCTGTTGCTTAAGCACATTGGATCCCCGTGGAATGACTTTGTGATTGGCCTTCAGTGGAAATACTGACATTATGGAAGAACTGTAGAGAACCATCGATTGGTACAATATGTTTTCCTTTTCTGGTCCTTTGCTAAGCGCTTTGGAAAGTTTAGGATGTGAACAAAGCCAGTTTTATGTTTCCTCATCTTGGAATCAAGACGAAAGTTTCATCCCCAGTTTTGGTGGTACTGCAGTGGGCGTTAGGGAACTTTCTGACTGAGGAGGATCTCTGTTGGAAAGGGAATGTGAGGTCTCTGAGGGGTCATGCGAGGGTCTATGGGGGCGATCCCTTGTCTTTTGTTTCCTGCTGAAGAATATTTCTCAGAATACAGAGATGGGAACAATAGATGATGTCATTTGGACAGTGTAGCCGCCCTTTAGGGTTGTTTCTCATATGAGCAACAAGGAAAAAACAAGACAAGCTGAGGGAGCACATAGGATGGACTTCTAAAGACTAGCCAGCCAGAAGACAAAGAAAGACAAGCCTTTCTCTTGGATATTCCTGTTGGCTTCTCTCTGAGTATTATGTGACTGGTGTGAGCTAACAGGATGTTAGCATGGGTTCGTAACACTTGTTGACAGGACTTGTCGTGTCAAGTGTATTGGTATGCAGGAGCTGGGAGCACTTCAGGGATTCTCACTGACAACTCACAAAGACTTCTTCATTAGAAGTTCAGGTTGGCCATCATGAAATGCAGTTTATGATGCAGTTTATGATCTAGACATTCCAGAAATGGAGATAACTGGCACCCTGAGACTAAACACTGCACTGCTGTGTTTGTTTGGCTGCATTGCTAAAGCACATGTCTTATTTGCATACCATCTGGGAAGGCTATGATTTTCACTTTCAGGCTGTTTTGCACTAAAGTGCCCAGAGAGCACTCTGCAAACCTCAGTTTTTAAGTTGCTTAGTCCAGCTTTCCCTGGTCCAGAATTCTGCATGAATACAGCTTGGATTGAACAGTATGGCAAAGATATATCACACTACAATACATTTTTACAATACACAGAACATGTCATGTCATGATCACGTGTGTGGTAAGTCAGAGCAGATACAATACATCGACACAACAGTATAGCCACATCATTACGTCCAGTTAAACAAGACCACACTTATGATTGTGTTTGAGCATTATTATCATTCATCTCTTCTTAAAAGCCTATTTTAAATTTATTTTTTTTAAAATATGCATTTGGTATTTGTTCTGCTGACAATATCCACAATATGTGAAATACAGTGTAGCAAAAAGGTGCCACTCTTGCTCTTTATAAAAATGCTTTAGTGACTTATGACTACAGAGCCCTTGAGGTGATATCAACAGACAATGTAAAGGATTGATGCTATTTTTAAGGCCTGGACACAAATTATTATTTTGAGGCCATGGGATAATAAATTGAGGCCATGACATAATATATCGAGGCCACAGAATAATATTTTGAGGCCAATAGTTGTGATATGGAAGCCATGAATTAATATATTGAGGCTACAGGTTAAGCTTTTATATGTCTACAGATTTATTGTATTAATTCATGGCTGCATGAAACTTAACTAGTGACCTTGAAATGTTAATTTGTGACCTTAAATTATGATCTTGTGGCCTCAAAATAATTATTAATTACTTAAAAAACAATGTCACCTCAATTGATGGTATTTGTATAAGGCCTGGACACAAATTATTATTTTGAGGCCATGGGATAATAAATTGAGGCCATGACATAATATGTCAAGGCCACAGAATAATATTTTGAGGCCAAGAGTTGTGATATGGTAGCCATGAATTAATATATTGATGCTACAGGTTGAGTTTCTATATGTATACAGATTTATTGTATTAACTCATGGCTGCAAGAAACTTAACTAGTGGCCTTGAAATGTTAATTTGTGACCTTAAATTATGATCTTGTGGCCTCAAAATAATTTGTGTATAACAAAATTGTGATCTAATGTGTGTAACATTAGATCAGATTCCAGTTAAAAAAAACACAGGACATGCACTTTACTTTTATAGAAACAAGCGTTTGTAATAGTTACAGGTGAAAACAACAAAGAAACATGGCAGAGTTAGTAAATAGCTGAGTCAAAACTCCACCCCTCCAACTGCAAAACTCAATGAGCTAACTCACTGAACCTTAGGAAACACAGAACCAATAATAAAGAGAACCAGCACAAGCATTTGAATGACTCTTCCAGAAAACATAAGCAAACAGGTCCTGAAGTAAAACATAAGCAACAGTCTGCTGAAACGTTTATTATGCTTTAATTTATTGTAATAATGACAACATAACATCATATTGCCCAGCCCTTCATCCAGCATTTGTTTCCATCACTTCCAGCAAGCATGCTTGTGTTTTGACACTGATTAAACCTGTAGAACATAAGGTGCTCACTTGTACTCCACTCCAACAACCTCACACTTGAATTTCAGATTAGTTTTCTTACCATCCTATAAAATTTTAATGGCTCTCTCTTCACCAGGAACAGGATTCCATTTTATTTTCCCCCTCTGATGTCTCTGCAGATGAAGGTAATAACTGTATGTTGTCTACAAAATATGCTTTGAACCATTGTGAATGATATTATAAGGAAATTATCCAGAGCGGCAACAATGAGCCAAGCGAAATAGACGGAGGGGTTACTAATGTGTTTGAGGTGAGCAGGCGGTTAGTGAGTGTTTCAGCTCACATGAAACTAAGGAATGCAGATAAGCTTTGCAGCGTATCAGCGAATCAACTGCTATATCTGTATATCATATACTGAGTGAGAGTGTATGTGTGTGCATGCAGGCACCAATGCGTGGCTGTGAATCTGAGTGTGTGCACATACCAACGCATTTCCAGGGAGGTTTTCAGGCCAAGTACTACTTGATTGTAGTTCACAGGTTTTCAAGAGCAACAAGTCAAGATGTGCTGGTGCCTCTGATCCTTTTTAAGAGGTTCTGTACTGCACTGCAATGGCAGTAAAGTTGCTTTATTCAAGCATGTATGTACAGGGGTTAGACAATGAAACTGAAACAGCTGGTTTTAGACCACAATAATTTATTAGTAGGTGTTGGGCCTCCTTTTGCAGCCAATACAGGGTCAATTAGTCTTGGGAATGACACATACAAGTCCTGCACAGTGGTCAGAGGGATTTTAAGCCATTCTTCTTGCAGGATAGTGGTCAGGTCACTACGTGATGCTGGTGGAGGAAACCGTTTCCTGACTCGCTCCTCCAAAACACCCCAAAGTGGCTCAATAATATTTAGACACAAAGACTTGCTGTCTTGGTCACAGATGCGCCAGCAAGACGTGCACCAACAATTTGTCCTCTTTTGAACTCTGGTATGTCACCATAATGTTGTGTGCATTGTAATATACTATATAACTGTGCTCTTACCTGCTAACTGAACCTTCACACTCTGCTCTTACTGGTGCAATGTGACATTAATGAAGATTGGCCACCAGACTGGTCCAGTTTAGCCATGAAACCTCCCACACTAACATGACAGCTGTTTCACTTTCATTGTCCAAACCCTGTATATACTTTCAACATGAGTAACATAATTTTGGCTTTTTATTTACATACTGTTTCCAAAAAATGTGTAACATGCTGAGAAAAATGAGAGAAAACTAGCTATAGATTGCATAGAAAGAGTATGTAAGCATACATGCTACAACCCAGTGAGACCCATTGCATAGTAGGCTACAAATCCACTCTCTTGTGCACATTACGTACCCTTATGAGCAAGTGTTGCAATTGTGTTACTGTAATATTTATGCATTTGGCAGATGCTCTTACAGCCATGTTACACTGTGAATGCAGTGTTTGGAATCTTGCCTAAAAACTCGTATTATTATATAGTGTTGTGTGATTGGCCCAAACTCATTTAAATTAATGAACGTAATTGAATTAATTTCTTTTAACACAGTCTGTGATTGCTCACATCGGAATGTGACCTCCACATTTAACCCATCCGCGTACTGAAACACACACAATAGTAAACACACTAGGCTGTGAGAACATGTGCCCAAAGCGGTGGCAGCCCTATCCATGGCGCCCAGGGAGCAGTTGGGATTAGGTGCTTTGCTCAAGGGCACTTCAGTCGTGGCCTGTCCAGGGATTGAACCGGCGACCTTCCGGTCACAAGACCAGATCCCTAATCACCAGGCCACGGTTGCCCCAAATCAAACATGAGAGGTGTTAACCACTACACTATATCATCTCTGTCTGAACAAATCCCTGTTGCTCCAAAATGGTAATTTTATAAAAGAGGGAAACACATTTATCATTTGAATGCAAGTCAGTGTAGAAATAGTTTATTTCAAGGCATTTTGGACCATTTCTGTTGGTTCATTTATCTTCAGAGGTTCACACAATGTAAAGTCCAGGTTCACACAATGGAAAACAGTTCCGACGGCAGCAGTTTTTAAGTAGAAAGTGGTGTAAATATTTGAATCAGGAACATTTTTCAGTAAAGAGTATCGTACAAACTGAAAGTAACGTTTTGTTCATTCTTTCCTAGACCCATCTATTTTTTATTGAATTTCCTCTTTTCTTACAAGATTACTGAATATGTAGTTGAAAGGGGCTTTAAACAATCTGTCTGTGCTCCAGAGACACTGAGCCTAATGCGATGCTGTTTGTTGTCCCTTGTGACATCTCAAATTTTTCTTTGCCTAAGCACTATTCATGCCCCTCCTCACCGCAGTACAAGGAAGTGAGTGCTTGAAGTGTGCTGTTTTTAAGTTTAGAGAAAGCTTAGTATAGGAAAATATAAATAAGTACTTTCACATTATATTTGTAGTGCTTTCTAATCCATGAAAATAGTCCAACTAAAGTGACAGTGTCACTAATTTGCAGCCAGTATCAGTATATCTTAAAGCTGATGAAAATCAGGAATCCAGAATCTCCAGAATAAATTGTTATTCAAACCGTTTTCACTTTAATACAAAAAAAGGCTTAAAATATGTCACTTTTAAAATATCTGATAGCTTATGATATGCTAATTTCTGGAAATTAGTACCTTTTGCCATCAGGAAATGTCTCTGATTTGGTGAAAGAAGAAGATTCTTCTGCGGTTACTATCTGCTGCAGTGTTTCTCACCATTAATTAATTATCTTGCCAATATTGGTACATCTGTTGACAATACTTAACCATGTATTAATAATTATTAAATTGTTGAGCTCTGTCTCAATTAATGATTAATTCATGATACGAAGCATCCATCTATCTATTATCCCACCCGCTTAATCCTTATCAGGGTCGCTGTTAGTCCATTACCTCCTCAATGGGCACAGGCCAGGGCATTACACTATCCCAACTAAGCCCAGGACAGGGCGGAAATCCATTGCTGGGTGCACACACACACACGTTTTTGGAGTGTGGGAGGAAACCCACGCATGGCACCTCAGCCCAGATGGGGACTCGAACCCAAGACCTCAGCGCTGAGAGGCAAGCGTGCTAACCACTAAGCCACCGTATGATAAAAAGCAGTTTACTTAATATTAAATGTGAATGAGCATCTGAGATAACGTGAGCGCAGCTTTTATGAACTAATTAATGACAAAAAGTCTTCATTTATTAGCCAGTATGCACCTTGCTTAATAAAGTACTGTGTTAGCACTTAGTGAAGATCTAAATAACAAATAAGGTAACAACTAAAAGTGCTGCTAAAGATGGCAGATCATTTGATAGATTATTCCCATAACTGTGACCGTTGTCTTACTGTAAAGTGTGACTATTATCCTACGAGTGACTTTAAAGTAGATATCTGTGATATTGACCTCATACATACAGATACCCAGAGCAGTGGGCTGCCACATCAGCTGCAGCACCCAGGGATCATTTAGGGGTTAGGTGCCATGTTCAAGGGCACTTGAACAAACGGAAGCACTGTCCACTAACACCTCCTACCCACATTTTCCTGCTGGTCCATGAGATCGAACCAGTGACCTTCTTCAGGCAGCACGTTGGCTTGGTGGTTAGCACGTTCGCCAGCATGTTCGCCTCTCAGTGCTGGGGTCTTGGGTTCCCCATGTGGGTGGAGCTTCCTTGTTCTCCCTGTGTCTGCGTGGGTTTCCTCCGGGGACTCCGGGTTTCTCCCACAGACCAAAAACATGGAGGTCAGGTGGATTGGCTGCTCTAAATGACCCTGGTGTGTGAATGAATATGTTTGTCTGTGTGTATAAATGATATATGGTTTGGCACTGTGCTCTGGCCAATTCCCTCGTGTTGTATTCAGTCCCCCAGGCGGATGGTCGCTTCTGGTTGAAAGTAGTCCATACTGCTGCTTCTCACGTGTGTGTAGTTGAGCTCTAAGTGTGTAAAAGGATTGTGTTAATTGAAGAACATCCTTGAGTATTAGAAAGGTTCTGTATAAGTGTCATTCATTTAACCTGTACAACAATCAGCGTTTTAACAGTGTTTAGAGTTGATATTTCATATGGAGATCTGTATCGTCGTCACATTGCTCACATTGTTTCACACATAACTGTACTGTACAGTCTCACAGCTGCAGTGGTTTGAAACATCATAGAACATATAAAACAGTACATTGGACTTATTTTCTGCTTCGGCAGCTGCATAAAGCTTTTCTTCAATTCAGTGGTTCCTCAAGCTGATGCTGTATTACCGTCTGAGAGATGGTATTAAAGAATAGAATTTGAAGTTCATGCATGTTTGAAATGGCAAAATGTCATTATCTGCTCCGCTCGTACTGTCAGTGTTCAGCGGAAAAGAGATAATGCAATGCAAACTTCAGTACATGTGCAAGGCTGCTTTTAAAGCTTCATAATCTTTTGGTGAAGCATGCGTTGCATACAGTATGTATCTTATCTGAGATGCTAGATATGTCTAAACGACTTGCATTTGGTGAAGATGCTATTTAAATCCTTAGAACTTTGCATGTTCTGTTGAAAGGCTTATGCAGTTTCTCAAAGTGAGCCAGCTGTTTAGTGGTGTCAGGGGTGTGGGATTAACTCTAAATAAAATTGGGACAGTATGATAAATGCAAATAAAAACCCTGTAAAGTGTCTTACATTTACTTTGACTTTTACTGCAGACAGTATGAGTCCATGATATTTAATCTTAATATAATGTACAAGTACATCCATTCCTGTATTTCAGGTCTGCAACACATTGCAAAAAAGTTGGGACAGTGAAGCATTTACCATTTTTTAATGCTGTCATTCCTTCTCACAACACTTAAATGATATTTTGTTACCAAAGACACCAAGTGACGAAGTGTTTCTGATGTTATTATGTCTTAATGTGTGCAATATTGGGCTGGGGTCACGAATCGATTTTTTTCCGATTCTTTCAAATGAAACGAAAACGAACGAAACAAAATACTTTACCGTTGCAATCTCTGCAAATCGCATGAGTCACGTCAAGCCCTTTCTTACCCGGGCCTTGTTGACCGTAAAATCCAAAGTGTTTCCAAATGGTTGCTTTCAAAGACCGCGGCTTGGCTTGCATGCCTGTACGTAGCCCACGCTGCTTCCTTGTTTTGCCTAGCACTACGGTGGCTGAGAAGGCACATCCGCACCCGCAAAAAAAAATCGATTTTTTGAAAATGAGAATCGATTCTGAATCGTTGAATGTGAGAAACGCGATTCGAGCTCAAAGCGATTTTTTCCTGCACCCCTACTGCAATAGCATGGTATTTGTTTTTTTGTATCACAATTCTCCACATTCTCTAAAGGACAGATCAGTATAATACCTGTACCCTTTTCTTCCATAGCCAGTCCATTGTAATGTGTGCAGCATGTGGTTTTGCATTGTCTTGCATGGATGTCATTGGAAAAGGTTTGTCTTGAAGGCAGCATATGTTGCTCTAAATTGTCATTGTACTTTTCAGAAGTGTAAATTACCTTTGCCAAGGGCACCTACTCAACGCCATACTATGACAGACCCAGGCTTTTGAACTTCTTACTGCTAAAAGTCTAGATCACATGTGTCAAACTCTAGTCCTGGAGGGCCGGAATCCTGCAAAGTTTTGTGAACTTCCTGATCAAACACCTGATTCAGCTTAGCAGGAAATGAGCAGGTTTAATTGTAGTGTCAGAGCAGAGAAATCACCAAACTCTGCAGGAATCCGGCCCTCCAGGACCGGAGTTTGACACTCCTGGTCTAGATAGTCCTTCTTATCTTTGGTCAAGAACACACAGTATCCATTTCTTCCAAAAAATGATTTCCAATACTGATTGTCTGAAAACAACACAACATAATTCTACTGTGATGGTCCATCCCAGATACGTCAGATCCCAGAGAAGTTGACGCCATTTCTGGGCGTGGTTAACTTATGCCTTCTTTTTTGCAGTCACATCTTGTGACATTTGTGAATGTAACTCCGTAATGCAGGGATCAAAGATCACAGGTGTTCAACTTAGGCTTTTCACTTTTGCCCTTTATATACTGAAATTCCTCCAGATTCCTTAAATCGTTTAATGATATTATGCACTATAGAGTGCAGAGGAGAAATATTTCTTTGATGAGCATTGTTCTTAAACATTTAAATACTTTTCTTGTGCATTGCTTGACTGCAGAGGCATTTGTTTTTCTCCTCAAAGGCCTTTTGTGGATAATGCTTTTGTACCAAATCATGATTAAAGTCACCTGTTCACCTGTTTGAAATCCTATCATTATGTATTTATTTTTACCTCGTAGTAACCCTAAATTGCTGCCTTCACAACTTTTTTTGGAATGTGTTGCAGTCTTGAAATGCAGGAATGGATGTATATTAACAAGACCAGACAAAACTTGAAATATCTTGGGTTCATGCTGTCTACAATTAAATAAAAGTCAGAGAAACATAGTTTTTATTACATTTTCCATATTTTTTTCTTATTTGGGGTTGTGAAATAATCCATTGATTTTATTAATGCCATGCCTGAGGTTACCATACTCTTTTGTCTTTAGTGTGACAGTGTGCCACCCTTGTGTCTTTGTATACAGAAATCCAAAATGATCCATGATGATTCATTGCAGATGCTGCAGTTTCTTTCTATTGTCACTCTTTGTCAGTTTTGGCTGATTGCCACAGTTGAACATTTGTCAGTCACGATTTTGGGAGGTATTATAGCCTCTATATTCCTCTGTTACACCTGACAGCTGTTTGGTGTTTTTGCTTTTCTTTCTGAAGCTCCTGCCAGGTCTTAAGGTTGATATGGTTTGTTAATGCAACCATTTATCACTACAAATGTTAGAAAGCATGACCAAATAAAATGGACCCCATCTTAAGGCGAGCATTAGTAGTGGGAGGCTGATGGTGTTTGGTGGGTGTTCCAGATGTCAGCTTTAGTATAATCCCCCCAGAGAGATGCACAGCCAAGGTCTTTAAACACATAAAAGGAAAACTATGTCCTCAAAGAGCTAGTTTCTGATCTCAGTGGCTTTGGTTCTTTACATTTGCTTTTAAAACATGACTGAAAACCCTCAAAATTTCACTTTGCTCTTATTCCAGTTTCATGGGTGCAGCAGTGGCCTAAAGATTAGAGAAGCAGGCTAGCCAATAGGACATGGCTGAAGTGCCTTTCAGCATCTAAACCCCAACTACTCCTCAGGTGTCATGGACAGGGCACCCCTCACCTGTCCTCCCCCACCAGAGCCCCACCCACTAGATTAGCTTTACAAACACAGTGCTTAGACAAGGAGCGCTATGGCTACAGGCAAGTCTTCCACTCCACAGTGTGTGTGTGTGTGTGTGTGTGTGTGTGTGTGTGTGTGTGTGTGCGCACGCTTGCTGCATTTGTGAAGGTGTGCAGCTGTTTCTTGGTCTGGAGCTGACACAAGGTGGAGCATATAAGCTTGGATAGAGCCTCTGTGTTCTGTCATTTTCCCGTGTGGTAAACTGGTCTTGGGGCGTGGCCAGCAACAGCTAATTTGCATAAAAGTGACAGTGCCATTAAACAGCTCATATGCCTGTAGACCTATTCTAGCTTGTTTATAAAGAGGTATTATATATCCCCTTTAAAGGGTTATTGTGATATCTGTAGTTAGTCTACATGTCCAGAATGTATCTACATGTCCAAATTAAGAACTTTAAGAAAATGAAAAGAATTCAGAAAATGAATACTGAAGAATGAAATGGTAAAATGTTTTATATGACTGTTTTCCAGCCTCCAACACTTTAAACAGGTTTCATGTGCCTCATTCAAAAAAGCAGGGCTGATATGTTTCCTCAAGAATGAGTGGAAGTAAACTCCTATTGGCTGAATAAGGCAGATATGTAAATCAGTATAATATCACAAAAACATTACATTCTAAACAGGCTATATGATTTTTTTTTTTAGAGTTTAAAAATAACAAAAAAGGATGAGAAGCAAAAGTTTGGGCACCCTGCATGGTCAATACTTTAGCCCTTTGGCAAGTATTACAGCTTATAAACACTTTTCGTAGTCTTTCAGTGTGGTGGATTTTTACCCATCCTTCCTTGCAAAAGGCTTTTGGTTCTGTGACATTTGTGGGCGTGAAGGCACTGCTCTTTTGAGATGCCTTCAAAAGAGGTTTTTGATGATGTTTAGCTTGGGGGATTGTGAGGGCCATGGTGAAAACTTCAGCTGGTGTATTTTGAGATAGTCGACTGTGGATTTTGAGGTGAGTTTAGAATCATTATCTGATTGCAGATGCTATCGTCTTTTCATCTGAAGCTGTTTTCAGGCAGTTTTTACAGATATGCCACTCCAAAACGCGTTCATCTCCAAAAATTGTGATTTAATTCAAAAAGGTATAGTTTCTTATATTTTATATTTGTTACAAAAAACGTACATATTTTAAGCCTTTTTTAAATGTTGTTTGAATAGTAATGTACTCAAACTTAAACTCAATCAAACTCTAATCAAAGAAAGTCTAGAAATCACTTTTAACGATTTCAGAATTTTTTAAGCCATAAGTCATACTGATCAACAGTAAAACAAAAACAAATGATTCTAAATGCCACTTTACATGTAATGAATGTAAAATATATGACACTCTGTGAATGAAATTATGGACAACAATGAACATTTTCACAATCTTCACATTTTTGATGTGGCTCTGTATATGAACTTTCTGAATTGGGGTGTAAATGGGGTTTTGAAACTTTGCATATTGCATCAAACTTTAGACATGAACATTTGGCACGGACCCTTTAATTGGTGTAAGCCATCCTAAAGTGGCTGAGAGTGCATGGAAAGCTGTAGGGACCAATTACCATGATGTCATGTGCATTATTGCCCATTTGCGTTCAGAGTAAATAATTCCTTTAGCGTTTTTGACATTTTGCAGTAGTATTCAAACTTCATTTATCAGTCAGTGAACTCGGCTGAGTTGTTGGAGTAGACAAGCATGCTCACAGCATTTATTCCACATTAACTGTGTCATTGAAAGCTGTTATAGGGAGGCTACATGCTCTTAAAATGCCACAGAGGCAGCTGCCCTTTGGCCTCAGCGGATAATGTTTCAGTTCGGCTTTCTGAACAGCAAGAATCTTCCGGCAAGAATCTAGCGCCAGAGGTGTGAGTGGTGTCAGAGTTGTAAACCCCGCTCATTTTTAGATAACATCCTAAAGCAGAGAGTGCCCATGGCTGAGAGTGCCCTCATGTTGTCTGGTTGCAGCAGGAGAGACCAGCACTGCCACTGATTGCAAACTAATCCCACAGGATAAGCCTGGCTGATTACACTCATGCAGATGGAGGCAACACTTTCACAGCAGATCATTTTTTTTATATAACGTCTTTTAGTTTTCTCGAGGCTCTCTTCTGCCAACAGATATGTTTGTGCAAAACGGAAGAGAGAAAATGCAAACGATGAGAATGAAAATAAGTTGAAAGTACAGTGGTAACCCTACTTACGAGCATCCCTACTAACAAGTATTCCAGGTAACGAGTCAAGATCTTGGAATATTTTTGTTCCAGGTAACGAATAAAATTCCAATTAATGAGTAGCGTAAATTAGTTCAAGTATGCCAACCACTAGGGGCGCAGCAGTCGTAGCATCCCCTAGATGCTAGCGTAGAAGAAGAGGTCAGTCATTACCTTTGACCGCTGTCCAGTGAA
>BRDA01006064.1:17080-40217 GCA_036984385.1 Crenuchus spilurus | reverse complement strand
TATTTTTGTTGGTGGAAATGCGCCGAACGGTTCAAAATTAGGTTCGTGAACCAGAACGGTGCCGGTTCCGTGTTGGTGGAAAAGCGCTACAAATGACAAACCTGGTTGCTGTGCCATACCTGTGTATGATTTTGGGGAATCTGTAGGATGTTCTAGAAAGCTCTCCATATTTATGTTGTTCAGGAATGTTGTGCCACATTGGCACTGTTCTTCAATATTCTCCTACACTCTAGAATGTTCTCCGCAGACCCCCTGACTACCCTTACATGAGAACGTTGGCTCGCTGTGTTCTGGGGCTCTGAGTATTTAGAGTTAGTGTCTATGAGCACTGTTGTGTTGTGATGAGGATACCTGCAGCTCTGTATGGCCAGTCTGCGCTCACTATTTATCCTTCACTCTCTTGCTCCTCCGACACTGTGGCCTTGACACTGGCCTATGACTCACTCAGTGCCGCTGTGAAATATAACCACAGCAAGGCCATTTCAGCTCTGAGATTGGCAAATCTCTCAACTGCCTCTCCAAATTTAATGGCCTCCTGTGGAAGGGTCCACCTCAGCATGGCCTCTCCAAATGGAAAAGCAAAGCTCAACTCCAAAGTACGGCACCTGATAAATTATGGTAATTTAACCATGGTGTTAGCAAAATAGTGAGTCTTACAGGCTGTACCACTCATTGTAGAGCCAACCTTTAGCCCACGTTATTATTACAACTTAAGATATCAAAATAGAGTCTCTAGAATGTCATCCATACACTTGTATGCACAAAATATTGTTTTCTATATGTTTTTACTACACCAAAATGGTAACAGAAGTCCAAAACAGTCAAAAATTTTACTATAAGTATATAAACAATTGTATTCCAAGGACTTCTGAAGTATTTATATTGTTAATGCTCATACAGTGTAAAGAGTATGTGTTTAAATGACAGAAAACCAAAAAACTGAACCAAATTCAGATACATTGGATTCTCTGTTATGGTTTGCCCTGGTTATCGTTCAATTCTGTTATCGCTGATTTTTTTCAGGGAAATTTTGTCCCAGTTTTAATCTGTTAATGTTTTTTTTTTTTGGCGTACCCGTGTAACTCCCCACTAATTTAGCAAAAACAAACATCCACCCACCGTTCGTCGATCATTCAGGCTTTGTTTCTTGTTGATAACACTCAAAACAAACTAAAACATGTCACACTAAAGTGACAGCATGCAGCACTACAGCCTGAACAGTGCGGAAAAAAATAGCAGCCGAGAACCCCAAGAATGGGTGCACAAAAATGGGTGGACCCACACTGGCACACTCTAAAACGGAGCGTAAACCTGTAAGAGTGATGTTCAGTGTTCATTTATCCATTTCCTTAGTCTTTTGTATGTATTTATAGTTGTTTTCTGTATGTAAAACTATAGTGGTTCTATATAAAATGTATTTCTTGTTAATATTTTAAAGTGTCTGGAATGGATTCATTGGATTGACATTATTTCTTATGGGAAATCTTGCTTCAGTTGTCATCAGGCACTTTAGAATGGATTAATGATGAAAACCGAGGTTCCACTGTATGTGGTTTTCAAAGGACAGCAACATTTACAACACTTACATTTGTAAGTTTGATGGTTCATTAGTTATGTGATGTAAATGGACTGTAAAATACATATTTGTCTGTGTTTACAGTGGTGGTGTTGTGAAGCTGATGTTGTGAATGGATTGCTAGTTGTAATGATGATGGAACGTCGTGGCTGAAGAGTTAGTGTTTGGGGGGAGATAAGAATGCGCGTGTGTGGAAAAGAGACCTATCGTAACACAGTTAATGATTGACCCCCACCCAACACTAATGATTACAGTACATGAGTCCAGTAGTGGGAGTTCACTTAAAGTTCAGTCATATTTACAAGGTCTAGAGGAGAGGGAGATAGAGCGAGAGAGCTCACCTTTTCACTGGGTCATTTCATCTGAGGCAGCTCCATGAGTGAGTTTAACTCAGTGTGTGTGTGTGTGTGTGTGTGTCTTAAACAAGCTGAAGTGAAATTACAACAGTAGAATGAGCTACTATATTATATATATATATATATATATATATATATATATATATATATATTACTATATTCATGAATAGACTGTGTTTATCTGACCAGCATCGCTTTCTTTTTGTCTCTCTCTTTCTTATCCCTTTATCTCTCCCCTCTCTCTCTGTATTTTTCTCTCCCGTCTATCTCTCATGCCCTGTTTCTTGGTCCTCCCCAGCTCTTTTTAGTCTCTATCTCTTCTCTGCCTCCACTCCTACGTTCATACCCCATCATTTCATTTCTTTTTTCTTCTCTATTGTCAGGTTGAATTCGGAAGGAACGAGAGACGTGGAGGTGAAGGTGGACGAAAGAGAGGATGAGAGGAGAGCAGCTGAATGTTTTCAAAACATACCAGGTGAGAGAATTCCCATCACTCTCTTTCTCTCTCTCTCTCTCCCTCTCTCTTTCTCTCGCTCTCTCTCACACTCCCACTCTCTGTCTCAGAAACTCTCTCTCTTTCTCTCTCCCTCTCTCCCGTCTCTCGCTCTTTCACTCTTCTCATTCTTGTGCTCTCCCTCTCCCTTTCTTTCAGTCTCTCTCACATACACTGTCTCTACCATGCTCTCTCACACACTATCCATCTCACACTCTCACTCTCTCGCACACACACACGCGCACACACTTGTGCTCTCTCTCACACTCACTCCCTCACATGGATAGCAGGTTGCATTACATCCCAGGTGAGAGCTGTGTGTGTGTGTGTGTGTGTGTGTGTGTAAGGCTCACGCTGCTGCTGCTGCTTCAGTGCTGCTTGCTTGTTTTGCTGCCATAGCTGCTGCTGCAGTGCAGAAATAACGGACAGGCTTTTTCCTCAGCCTGAGCAGGCAACGTCGATCCTCTCTGGCACACAGCCAGCTTGTTTCCTCTGTGTGTGTGTGTATGTGTGTGTGAGAGAGTATGTAGGCTGGTGTAAGATGTACTGTTTGTATATTCATCTGACATTTCTTTGCATTTACCCTCTTTCATGTAGTCGATGTATATAGTGAATGTGTAGTGCAGGTCTGATTGATTTCTGCTTCTTTTCTTGGCTCTATAGTGCTGCAGCTTGAACGCTGAGGTGGTGAGACAGTGTCGGCTGCTGTTGTTACCATGCAGACTTCCATTCACTCTTGTACGGAGATGCTTTCTCCATCCTTAACTGGAAGGAAGGCAGCACTTATTGGAAACTATGTGTGCGTGTGCAGTAGGGCTGGACATAATACTAGTATAACTATATTGCTTTGTGCTGTGCTTGCTGTATATATAAAATGCATTGATGAATCAGTGTGGCATGGTTAAGGATGATTATTTTTTTATTCATTTTAGCAACATAATGCACTTTTGGACAATACCATACTGGTTTTCTGTTCATAATGCTTTATGATAATACAATTAACTTGTCATGAAGACGTAAACCTACATAAAGGCTTATTCTAATAGCCATCATCAGTCATAAAAACTGCTTTGCTCAACTATTCACCAGCATAATTAAAAAGTCACTGTGGAGCCAGTCTTGCATTTAGAGACTCTATGAAACAGTCCCTTGGAAAACTTGCATCATGTATACTAGTGCATCTCCAAAAATGAAAATAGTATGTGAACCTAAAGGATTAGCAGTTATTTTGAAGGTGTAATTAGAGTCAGGTGTTTTCAATCAATTGTATGACAATCAGGTGTGAGTGGGCACCCTGTTTTATTTAAAGAACAGGGATCTATCAAAGTCTGCTCTTCACAACACGTTTGTAGAAATGTATCCTGGTACGAACAAAGGAGTTGTTGATGCTCATCAGGCTGGAAAAGTTTTCAGAACCATCTCTAAAGAGTTTGGACTCCACCAATTCACAGTCAGACAGATCGTGTACAAATGCAAGAACTTCAAGATCACTGTTACCCTCCTCAGGAGTGGTCGACCAACAAAGATCACTCCAAGAGCAAGGCGTGTAATAGTCGGCGAGGTCACAAAGGACCCCAGAGTACAGTAACTTCTAAGCATATGACCACCTCTCTCACATTGGATAATGTTAATGTTCATGAGTCCACCATCAGGAGAACACTGAACCACAATGGTGTGCATGGCAGGGTTGTAAGGAGAAAGTCACTGCTCTCCAAAAAGAACACGGCTGCTCGTCTGCAGTTTGCTAAAGATCACGTGAACAAACCAGAAGGCTATTGGAACAATGTTTTATGGATGTATGAGACCAAAATAAAACTTTTTGGTTTAAATGAAAAGCAGTATATTTGGAGAAAGGAAAACACTGCATTCCAGCACCATCAAGCAGATCCCAAGTCGATAGTGTTTCTGCAGAATGTCTTGTGTTCTCCAGACTTCTTATTGACTTGTTCATGATTCTCTGATTGGATCCATCCATCAAGCATAACTATCTTTTCAATTCATATTTTTCTTGTCCCAGATTTTACTATTTGAATGACTTTTTTGATTACTTTAACCCTTTAACATCCTCACTGAGAAGGAATACATGTATTATTACTATTTCTGGCCAGGTAACAGTGGGGTGGGGTGGCCGCAAAAATAAAAACAGTAAAAAAAAAATACATTTACACTTTAAACATTTAAAAATTACAGTTTATGGTAAAACCAGAAGATAAATTCCAAATACAAAAACTGTACAATAACATGCTAAGTTTGATGATCTATCATGATTTCCCTCCAAAACGTTTTATCCGCCTTTCAATCTGATTAACTTTTGTCAGCCATTTTTGTTTACCATGTGTTTTGTTGCGCTTGCAGTTAATAACCACCAGTGGGGCATGACAAGAGAAAGAATCTGTCATGCAATTGTAACATTAAAACAATTACATAAAGAAGATAATGACATTAACTGTCCATCATGCATGAGCACACTCATCTGTGTGATGGTGCAACAGCACTAGTGTTTTTTTTTAGCATCTGATACAGTTTATTCATTGTTGTATGGCTATGAAGCATTGCTGGTTTGCATTCAGACAATAAAATATTGCCTTTCTAGTGACCTCTAGTGGATATTACTTAGCCTACCATACCTCTACCAATTGGTAGAGATGGCACAATCACATTGTGTAGTTCTAAACCTTCTTCAATAAGTTCTAGTGACTTAATGGTGGAGCAGAATGTTAAAGGGTTAATGCCTTAATTCATGAGATGTGAATAGAAATCCTGTGAAATCACATCTGGAGCCATTCAAGGTGTTCCCAGCTTGCTGTGATTGGTCAGAAGGCTTGACTGCATAATGCAGCCTTCTGTGATATCAGTACTGAATATGATAACAGTTACTGTAAATAAATGACACATTTCACAGCCCTGGTGTGCAGAGTGTGGTAGAGCAGAAAGCATATGTGAGAAAAGGGGAGTGGCATTTTTGGTTATTTTTGATCCTGTATGAGCAGAGTATTTGTTTTCTTTATGCTGTATGTGTCATTCCAAGCTATGGCATAGCACAATTGCAATTGGGCATGGATATCAACATTAGTATGTATGTGTTATCTCAGTCAGAATCTGGGTGCGTGTTTCACCTCTGCTGTTGTATCTTGTCAATCTCAAGAGACGTGACTGTGCAGTAATTGATCCACACTCGCGCATAGCTAGCGCTTATCTGTCACTCACTATTGCTAGCTCTCTGCTCCCCCTCTCGACTCCTTCACCCTCCACCCCTGACTGCTGTCACCCCTCCTGTCATCACCGAGCATCCCTCCATTCCCTCCTCCTTTTCCTTTCCTCCCATAGAGAAAACGCCTTGGAAACACAGCTCTGACTTCACAGGTTTTGAAAGCCTCCTGCGCTAATTAACTACAGCTATTCCCTGCACTCTGTCTCTCCAATTCTCTCTCTCTCTCGCTCTCCGCCCTTTCCTCAAATCCATGGAGAACTAATGGGAAGCTATTGCTGGTTATTTTTTTTTTACTGTCGGTACTGGAGTAGCATTAGCCACAGGGCTAGACTAAATAATTTATATGCAGTCGCCTCACATGTCTAATGAAGGCTTGTGGACAATCTTCTGCCATGGCATCTTTCCTTCTCTCTTTCCATCTCTCCCTCTATTCTTCTGTATATCTTTATAATGTAGCTGAATTCTGTTCACGTAAGGATGAGAGTGAGCTTGTATGCACATACATGTCTGTGTGTTTTTATTCATATATATCTCACATTTATGTATATACAACATGTCCCTGGTGGTCCTACCTCCCTGTGTACTTGCATGTTTTTCAGGGCTTCTCTCACCTCTGAAGAACAGATGTTGTGTGTTCATCTTCGTCCTCCAGATGTCTGCAGTACTGTGCAGTAGTTAGATCCATCGAGGAGGACAAGACTGGTGAGCGGTCACTTCCTACCACACAGCCCACTCTTTGGATGTTTATTATCATTGAATGAAAGAAAAATGAGCTACTGTAGAAAAGAGAAGAAGCTGCACATTAGCTTGACTGACAGTACCTACATCAGTGGTTCTCAGATGGACAGGACCATCTTGGTCTGGTCTTTTGGTCTAACTCATAATAAGTATACAGCAGGAGCCTCCTGCAGTCCTGAACCACAGTCATACATGATATTTTAGCATGTTTCTGGGCCATATATTTAGCACGTCTTACCTACCATGTCCTCATATGATTATATATACTTACGACAACATATTATTTGAGTGGTGGACTTTTCTCAGTTCACCAGTAGCTGTTCTAGTCAGTATGAGGACTGGTATGAGTGTATCAGGGACAGGAATGGTAATTTAGAAACACTTCAGGGTCACTGGATAGTCAACTACAGTGCCATAGTCACAATGTATCTCCTCACTATGCTTCAAAACATGAATTAAAGTGTGTTTCTAGCAGTGGTGGACAAAATACTCAACCCTAGTACTTAAGTAAAGGTATAGATATTTGTGGTCAAAGTTTGCTCAACTACAAGTAAAAGTTGCTGAGTCAAAAGTTTACTCAAGTTAAAGTACTGAAGTACTTACTTTCAAATTATATTTTCTAATATCAGTACATTGCTGTATTGTTTTGAGTGCTTTTACAGAACCTTGTATCTTGCTGAAACCACCTGATGATGTATTGACATGTAGAACCACTCTGCAACAAAAAGTCTAGACCACCTGTAAACTTCAGTAGGGATGAGCGAGTACACCACTATCTGAATCTGTATCTGTTCAACCATCTAAATGATCTGTATCCTTATCTGTACTCTGAGTGGGTGGGGCCTAATCTGGAATTGGGCGTGGTTTAACTGGAAGTGGGTGGGGCTTAAATCTGTACATTATTCAGTCATTATCACACCCGCTTAATCCTTATCAGGGTCGCAGTTAGTCCCCTACCCCCTCACTGGGCGCAGGGCAGGGCATTACATTATTCAACTAAGCCCAGGACAGGGCGCCAGTCCATCGCTGGGTGACACACACACACACACACACAACTTTAGAGTACCCAATTCACCTGACCTCCATGTTTCTTTTTTGGACTGTGGGAGGAAACCCACGCAGACACGGGGAGAACATGGAAACTCCGTTCAGATGGGGAATCGAACCCAACAACCCCAGCGCTGAGAGGCGAACGTGCTAACCACTAAGCCACCGTGCCGCCCCTCTGTACATTATTTTAAGTCTAAAATTGATATGGATTGATCAGAAGTTGCTATATGTATTGTTTATATGTCAGCCTTGTTCACTGTATTCTTCTCAAAAGCACCGCGTACAGTACGAGCAAAGTTTGCCAACTGACTTTATATCACCAGCCAAACTAAGAGAAAGGAGACGGTAAAAAAAAAAATAACCCAACCGGAGTGGAGGCAGTGACCGATGCGACATGAACCGTTTTCAGCCTTCTTGTCCAATGCAATGCGTACGTTATGAAACTAGTTCACCAAGTAACTTTAAATATCATACAAAATAAAATAGAGGCGAGCTGAAGAAAACATAAGGAGTACTGAACAGAGCATTGAGCTAGAGTAAAGCCAAGCACAGACAGATCAGTCACTGTGTGTGTGTGTGTGTGTCCGACAGTAGCTGCAGAGAACTCTGGCTGCAGTGTCTGTGTAGGGAGGGGCGGGTGCTCTGTGTGTTTGGCCAATCACAGATTGTGAAGACAGTCAGTTACCCAATGAGGATTTTCCTTCAGCAAAATTTATACTCGTATCATGCTCATTACTCGTCAACAATGCTTTATTCGTCTGAAACAAGTATCCGGCTCAACCCTAATGCTGAGCCAAAAGGAACGAGTAATCTTCCTAGAAATGTAGTGGAGTCGAAAGTACAATATTTGTCTTTGAAATGTAGTGGAGTGAAAGTCATAAGTTCACAAAAAAATAAACACTCATGTAAAGTAAAAATACTCAAGAAAGGTACTTATGTACAGTACTCAAGTAAATGTACTTTGTTACTGTCCACCACTGGTTTCTAGGTATTCCCATCTGCATGCTGGGTTTGAATTGTGACATCTAACTTCACATGAAATGTGATGAAGTGATAAATTATTGGCCAACATGCTTGCACACAGAGGAATTTGACCTCTGCATTTAACTCATCCGTGCAGTGAAACACACCTACACACACACTAGTGAACACATCAGAGAACACCTGCCTGAAGCAGTGGGCAGCCGCTATCCATGGGCACTTCAGTCATGACCTGCCTGGGAGTCAAACCAGTGACCTTCCAATCATTAGACTGGATCTTATCTTAGCCTAACCACCATGGCACAGCTTCCCATATGCATATGCATAGTCTGTAGTCAATGCAGGTTTGGTGGGTGAAATTTGGATTAGGTTTGCTGGGCTAATTGGATGCTGTGCATAAATGTTTAAGATTAAGATGAACCAATTTAGCCAATGTGATTTTAATGAAATTTGACCTCCGCATTTAACCCATTCGTGCACACACACACACTAGTGAACACACTAGGCCGTGAGAATTTGTGCCCGAAGTGGTGGGCAGCCCTTATCCACCGGCGCCCGGGGAGCAGTTAGGGGGTTAGGTGCCTTGCTCAAGGGCACTTCAGTAATGTCCTGTCTGGAGATCAAACCTCCAACCTTCTGGTCACAAGACCAGATCCTTACCACCAGGCCATGTCTCCGGTTTCCTCCCACAGTCCAAAAACATGAAGGTCAGGTGGATTGGGTACTCTAAATTGACTGTGTGTGTGTACGTATGTGTGTGTGCACCCAGTGATGGATTGGCGCCCTGTCCTGGGCTTAGTTGAATAGTGTAATGCCCTGCCCTGCACCCAGTGAGGTGGTAGGGTACTAACCACGACCCTGATAAAGACTGAGCGGGTGTGATAATGGATGGATGGATATAGAAGAAACCTGGATAAAATATAGCTGTACATGAAATGATACACTGTTCAGCGTTTATACCATTCACGGTCCACACATCATTTGAAATATGTTTAAAATTCACTTGCACAACAGCATGAGCATGTTTCAGTTGCTGTTCTGAGAATAACACAAGCATGCATGTGTATTCAGAGCAGATATGTCAGTGTCAGGGTCGCAGTAAGGTAAACACTGATAGCAGCAGGCATTCGGGAGTTGCCCTTTCTGCTTCTGCTTGCAACTCTGTATGGATCTGTTTCTTTTCCACAATTCAGCAGAACTGATCACTGGTCAGTGGTTCAGCTGCTGAGCCTGTAGACCTGCCTGCAGGTGCATGTGTGTGTGGGTGAGACGTCTTTGCAGTCACAGTCCGGCAAATCAAATTCATCCTTCCCTCACTTCCTCTGTGCACCCTGTTATTTGATTAGTATAATTTAATTTCATCCATCCTGAATTACAAAATAAACAGTGACATTCAATTATACCTCAAATTTAGGCACTGCCCGGGGAGAAATGTTTGCCACAGTATAGTCAAGATTTCATGCACTGAGCTTAGGGTTTGGATGGTAGTCGTTTTAGTGCAATTGGTGACATAAAATGACTCTGGGTGAGGTTGATGGAAGGTCATATTCAGGCCTCTTCATTAAGGTATTTCCTTTCTGATTCAATACAACCTGATCTCTCTCTCTCTCTCTTTCTCTCTCTCTCTCTCTCAGTATCTAATTAAACAGACCATGCTTTGGTGCTTGGTTCCATGTGGATAATTGTCTAGAGGGACAACTTCACTTTAGTCAGCAATTACAAGCTGCATTCCAGCTTTGCCTAATTAAGACTCAAGGACAGGCAGTGTATTTGTGTGGCATTAAGCGTTTCGCAGGGCAGAGAATGCCCCTGATCCCTTCCTTTTTGCCTGCACACTCCCCCCCACGAGGAGTTAAGAAGCTGTATATTTCTGTGCTTGCTGCAGTGTGTCGGATTCTGAGGATTCAGCTGTCAGTCAAGCTCAGAATCGCACTGTTCCAGGGTTTGCCTCCAGCGGAGTCACAAGAATGAACGCAGACGGTTTATTGGCTGAAGATTCTAATTAAAAACAGTCAACAGTGTATATTCATCTTCACTTCCATTTTCCACATTCATTCCTGAGCATTTCTGAAAACACGGTGTTCGTGCTAGGCACTGTGCATTTAAGCTCTTAATTGTTGGAAATTATATGTGCTAGAGTTTAATCCGGTCGGAGAGTATGTAGTGTACAATTTCTTAATAGAACACATTTTAGCTCCCTGCAATTAAAAAAAGTTACTAGTAACAGGTTTAAAACTGTTAACGTATTGTAATGTTGTAGCTTCACTTAAGATAAAGAAATGAAAAGAATTCAGAAAAGGCTACTAAGGAGACTAAGGAGTGAGGCATATGAGCATGTGTAAAGTAATATATAGGCTACTTACACTCACTGACCACTTTATTAGGTACACATACCTTGTATCTACACTCTGTATTGTATAGCTCTACAATTACAGACTGTAGTCCATCTGTTACACTTTAATTAGCCTCATTTCATCCTATTCTTTAATGATCAGGACCCCAAAAGAGCAGCTTTATTATTTGGGTGGTGGATCATTCTCAGAACTGCAGTGACACTGATGTGGTGGTGGTGTATTAGAGTGAACTGGCAGAAGTGGATCAGGCAGAGCAGAGTTGCTGACGTTTTTAACACCTCCGTGAAAATAGTGCATCAACTAAAACTATCCAGCCAATAGCATCATGTGGACAGCATCATGTGACCACCAACGATTGACTAGAGGACTGACAAACTGTACAGCAACAGATGAGCTACTGTCTCTGACTTTACATCTACAAGGTGGACCAACAACATAGGTGTGTCTGACAGAGTGAACAGTCAGCTAACATAGTACAAGGTATGTGTGCCTAATGAAGTGGCCAGTGAGTGCTATTATTATTCTTTTACATCTTAAGTCTTGATTTTCGGTCCTCAATCTACAGTTGATAGGCTAATTGGAACCCTATCATATATTGTAGTGCAAAAACGTTGGTATGTTTGGTTTTCCATTACTTTGATTGATGACCTGGTCAACACTGCCGGACTGGCATTCTGCAGTGCTGCTCTGGCTCCTGCCGTGTTTGGGCTCTCCACTGAACCATGGCATAGTGCCCATTTCTGAAAAGCAACCAAAGCATATTTTCTCTTTGTGCACTCTAAAGTCCATCCCACTCACACATCCCAAGCAGAATTAGTTTGCTCCCAAAGGCAGCTTTCTCCATAATGGATTGAGAGGAGTAATTGTTTCAGTCTGAAAGCTACACTGTATGGGTCATGAGCGCTACATCATTTGTAGAGTATAACAGGGCCCTTGATGTTTACACCAGTGCCTCCAGGTCAGGACCTCCAGCATCTATCCCATGATCCATTTTCTTCTGTCACTGTTGCCCTGAATCCAAAACAAGCTCAAACCTTCCTTAGTCTGAATTCCAGGCCTCTGGCCCAGATTGCAAGATCAAAATCAGTCCCATATGCCACATCTGGCTGAATCTCTCTCTCATGAGCACAGGAGGTAGTTAAGATTCACAAACATGCCCGTAGGACTTTCACCACGGATACTCTGAAGCAGCTTTTCTAAGAGAGATCAGATTTACTGGTTGAGGGTTTGTAATATTTCATGTTTCATTAGACAAAATAATTGCATCTTCAAGGCCCTAATGCATTTACTGTCTAACACTGCATCCAACATTAATAATCACACTGAACTTTCAATTAGCAATTACACAGCATCCATGTGCTCAGGTGATTGGATAGTTTTACAGGAATCTGACTTACTGAGGAAAAAAGTGATGCTTGAGAAGTGCATAAGACTGAAAACGTCGCAGATATTCTTTTGCTGTTGACTTATTTAGATACAAAGAAGCAGTCGTAACTGGCATTTCTTACTACATCAGATCAAAAGATCTCATTTGCATGGAGCGACATGCTTACTGTAACTGCGTCTGATTATTAAATGCTTTAGTCATTATATAGCTTTTACTGACAGTGCAAGCCGAACCCCAGTGTTCTGGGATAAATACAACTACTAGGGGTGTGTATCTGTCCAATAAATGATGATCCGATCTGTATCTCGATTCATGCGGTACAATACGATTCAGAAACAATTTGTTTTAAATTGGACCGGTTCGATTCGATTGAGGAGGATTTCGATACAATTTGGTTCAATATAATCAGGTAGGAAATAATACGAGTTATTTGTTTAAAATAGATCATTTACATTATGATTCAACATAAGTTATTACTAAAAATGTGTTTTACTTGCATTCAGACAGATTAATGAAATACTAGAGAACTAGTAAAGTTGTATTTGACATGTGAATTCAGAAACAGTAAAATACTGTGGTGTTGGGATGTGGTACCGGTGCTCCAATGTTTTAAACAAGTCCCCAAAGCCCTCATTCTCCACCACACAGTATGGTCTTAAGTCTGACAATGAAGCGGGTTATTGAAGCCGTTATTACTTTGGCTCTACTTCAGTTGTGGTCGAGTTTTGGCTGGAAGAAGTCCTGTTTTTCTGTGTTTGTCCTGCCGTGTCTTTGGGCTAATGATACTAGTGTTAACGATACTCCTCATCACCACTTTCCCCATGTCGTCTCACCAAATGGTCTCCGTTTTTTTTTTGGTTTTAAGCTCAGAAGAGCATTGTACAGTATGTATGTGCGTCTGACATGTTTGTCTGTCAAACGTGACTGTGACGAGTATAGCGACAGTTCATGAGAGAGAGATAGAGATAGAGAGCGAGAGAGAGAGGGCTGGGGGATGGAGGGAGGGAGAGAGAGAGCGCAGCTGAAGCATAGCACACCAACCGGGCCATCGGCCGGGTTCACTTTACAAATAGACCGACTCAGGGGTCCATGTACCAATGCACTCACATCGTTTAAGTCAAAATCGGTCTTCCCATTCAAATCGGTTATTTTTTACACTCCTAACAACTACTAATGGTCTGTATCTACCCTACCACATCAAACACAGTCATATTTTAGATTCACTACAAATAAAGTGCCTTGTTTTGTTTTGCTGTTGATCAGTATGGCTTCTAACTCTCAGATTACTAGAATATTTAATTTAAAGTGAATTGCTATTCAAACAGTATCAACATTATTTAAATGTATTTAAAATATTTAAAGTAATATTTATTTACTTTATATTTAAAGTTTATTATATTTAAAGTATTTAAAGCCTTAAAATACACTACCAGTTAAAAGTTTTAGAACACACCAACTTTTAAATTTTTTTATTGAAAATGATTCAGTTTAATGTGTCATTGCTCTCTGAAATGAAAGTATAGGAGTTAAATAAGAACTCACTGAATCAATTTATAGACCAAAATGTGTCTAAACTTTGGACACAAAGTAGCACCATTGTCAGATATAACAGCTGAACACACTCGTGACATTCTTTCTACAAAAGACATCAAATATTATTCAGACAGTTCTTCACTAATCTGCTACAGAACGTCACATAAATGTTGGCACTTGTAGGTTTGCTTTATTTTCAATTCATCCCAAATCAGCTGGATGGGGTTTAAGTCTGGAGACTGTTCTCCACTCCATGTTTTCAAGCTGACCATCTTGTTGTTTGTTCCTGAGGTAGTTCTGGCAGAGCTTGGACATGTTTTGGGTCATTATCTTGCTGTAGGATGAAACCTTGACTAATTAGGCGCATACCAGAAACTTCTAAAACTTTCAAAAACTTTTGACTGGCATTGTACTGTACAGTACTTCAATTAGCATGTAATGAATATAAAATATATGTATATACTTAATTAAATAATGAACACAAATATTTTTTTCACAGTATTCTTAAAGTAAAAATAGATGCACTAGTAGTAGACATCTATGTGATTTGGTTGCGGTGTATATATATATATATATATATATATATATATATATATATATATATATATGATGCTTGAATAGCAGCCTTCTCTTTTAAAGCATAGCATTATATAATACATATCTGACAAAAGTTCATTCTAAAGGTAAATATCTGCTTTTTGTCTGCAGCCTACCAGCATTTAGAGAAGAGAGCAGAGTCCATGACACTGGAAAACACAAATGATGGACAAGAAAAGTGGTAAATATATATTTATGATTTATGCAAATTTTTACATCATTAAAGCAAAATTTCCTTCCATCGTTCAATCTAAAATACATGAGCTGACAAAGCATAAGCTACATTTAATGACCTGCAAATCAATTTGGTATCATTTCTTCAGCTTTATTCTTATACATCTTATATAAAACACCATGTACTGTATGCTCAGTACAGATTTAATGATGGGAATGCTAAATTTAGTTGAACATGCTTTGTCTTTCAGCAAATGGCTTTCCTTCCAAGGCTTCTGAAAGTGGCGGACAGAGGAAACAGTTGCCCTATTCTGTTGAGACGCCCTACGGCTTCCACCTGGATCTGGACTTCTTAAAATATGTAGATGACATTGAGAAAGGGAACACTATCAAAAGGGTGCACATACAACGAAAGAACAGGGGTCCAAAATATAGCACACTGCCACGCAACTTCAGCCTTCCTGGACATGGGGCACGACCCGCTGCCAAAGACACATGGGCCAACACCTCCACTTTGGGATCCAAGCCCAAGTCACGTGTCACTGAGGTCCAGCAACTTTT
This sequence comes from Crenuchus spilurus, assembly GCA_036984385.1. Classification (NCBI taxonomy): domain Eukaryota; kingdom Metazoa; phylum Chordata; class Actinopteri; order Characiformes; family Crenuchidae; genus Crenuchus; species Crenuchus spilurus. The sequence continues at coordinate 25,206 of BRDA01006064.1, read as the reverse complement.
TGAATTCAGAGCAAGTGATTCCAGTGCTGGTAGTAGCAGCGGAAGCTCTACTGCTAGCCATTCAAAGGTCCAAAGCAGCGGCTACCTCTCATCCCCCAAACCTGCAGATGAAGTCCATATTCAGACTTCATACAAAGAGCAGCAACTGGGCCTTAATGTGAGGCCGCACTTGTTCCGGGCATCCAGCATGCCGGTTAATGTCCCACACAGGAAACCCTCAGACTCTACTGAACAGCAGAGCCCTCAGTCCCAGAATGGCTCAACTGAGAGACTGTTTCGTCCTGTGGATGGTAGTGACAGAAGAGGAAGTATCCCTCAGGACAGGGCTAGCCTCCATCAGCAGATAACCGCAGCACTAAAACGGGTGCGCGAGTTGGAGGAGCAGGTCAGGACCATTCCAGAACTGAAGGCTCAGATTTGTTCACTAAGAGAAGAGAGGGAACAACTTCTGCAGAGGATTCAAGCACAGGCTGAGAGAAAGAGTCTGCCAGAAGTGGAATCAAGTGAAAAAGCTCAACCTACATCACAGGATAGCACTGCTCTTCCTATAGCAACACAGCAGCAAGATGTTGTATTCATTTCAGAGGATAGTAGAGTTGACAATAAAAATAAAACTGTAGCAGAGTCACCTGCAGAACCACAGGCAGAAGGTCAAGTTGCAGAACAGGAAGCTTCAGAAACAGCAAGGTCGGGAGAAGTACCGGTGCAAGCTGTGATACCTGTCCCGGTGATCCTCATAGAAAAAGTAGAGAGTCCGTCTGATTCAGAAGAATCAGAAAAGCAATTGGAGGCATCTGAACATGAGGCTGAAACACCAGAAGGACCAGAAGAAGGGCTGGAAAAGCGAGAGGAAACACCGGACACTTGTGTAGAAGATAAACAGTCAGAGCCAACAAAAGAGTTTCCAACAATAGAGGAACAAGGAGACACGTCTGTATGCACAACGTCCCATGGGGAAACAGAGACCACAGAAGCCGTTGAAGAATATGATGTAGGGAAAGAAAAACGAACCTCCACAACAGACGAACAAAACCTTCTCACTATCCAAGAATTACAAGTCCAAGTCAAGACGTTGGAAGAGAGATTAAGCCAGGCGAGCTGTGAGCTAGAAAAGACAAACACTTTACTGAAAGACCAGATAGAGGAGAATAAGTTCAAGGATGTAACAATTCAGGAATTAAGCGATAAAGTCAAGAAGCCTGTTGCAGTCAGTCCAGAGCAAACAACAACAGTTCCAGCAGAGACTGAACAACTTCCTGAGCGCATTTCTACTTGTGATGCCTCGGTCAGTACAGACAGCAAAATTTTCTTTGAAAAAGCAGTCTCAACAGATACTGAACTTCAACCTGAAGATGGTCCCAAAGAAACAGACCTAATATGCTCTAGCACTCAAACACATGTAGTGCAGACACGAGATATTGAGGTGTTAGCACAGGTGATGACAGCTGAGAAAGTCGTGGGGGTGGAAGTTGCTACATGTGACCAGGCAGTTGAGACTGATGTCCCAATTAGTCCCAGTGATGTACATAAAGATATATCTGAAGCAGATGCACAGAGTCCTGATGTGAAATACAACATAGACAAAAAGGAAGAGAAAATCACTGAAAGCATCCTCATTGAGAGCGATGAAGCTGAAGAGTACGTTATAGTCGACAAGACTGACACTGATATAGTTGAGACTGTGGTTCAAGAGACTATAGTAGTGTCCACCGACGTCAAACTTGAGATGACAGAGAGTGTAAATGTTGAAAGTGTGATCACAGAAAGCACCAAAGAAGACTCAAGCCCAGGACAATCTCAACAAGACCAATCTCAACAAGTTCAAGGACAAGATGCTCAGCCGCAGCCTCAGCGTCCGCCGCAACGGCCCTCTGAACCCGCAACGTCACCTGCAGCCATAGGCCAAGTGGTCAATCGTATCCAGGGGCTTCTTAATGAACAGTGGGCCAGCTTGGGGAGTGGAAGCCAGGAAGGCAAAGGAGAAGGCTCACAGAAGCAGCCAGTCTCCAAGATCAGTTCCATTCAGAGTCATCTCAGAGGCTCTCTCAGTGCCCTGTCGGCCTTCTATTCTCCTGTTCAAAAAGGAAGTGCAGCAAAACAGTCAGGTAAAGCCCAATTACATTTACTTATGCATACAGATGGGCATTGTCATAGCACTACCCTGGTAGTCCATGTTTTTATATTATTTGAAAATGCCAGCTGCCTTTTACATTATGTAAATATTTCATAGTGAATGGACCAAAATAAATGGTTGAAAATGACTCGGATTAAAATCTCATTAGCATGCATAAAATAATAGCTTCCAGAACAAGAACTGGAAAAACAAGAGGGACCGCCAGGTGCCACGTTCTGTAAGTTTACCACGTTTTTTAAATTTACCAGTTTGGAGATACAAGGTTTCGTATGACAGTGCCTTCATGCTAGCCACACTAATGTAGTTGAAGTTGTACATCAGTGATTATCAATCCTGTACAAGGTGATGCTTCCAGCAGAGATCAGTCACATCCAAATATAACTGAACCCAACTAATCTGACACAATAATTGCGTAGATCAAGCGGAGCAGTTAAGGAGCGTTTGGTGATTACTGATATAGATGACGCGTTGTTTTTTAATGAAAATGATTGCAAACCATTTCTGGGTTGCTTATAAAGAGAAGGGTGAAATAATCTTTATTCCGTGCTTAGCATAATTATAGATAAGGTGCTTGAAATTTCCTAATCCCAGTCATGCCACAGGAAAAGCTTATTGCAGGTGCACTTGGCAGATCTGGCAGATACACCATGATCTCTCAGTCAAGACGTTTGCCTATAAATGTCAGTGTAATGTGAAGGAAAAGATTATTATTCTATTGGCTGCATTGTGTTTGAAGTTCTACAGTCAAAGAATTTGACAAACCAGTAAATGAAGAACCAAAACATATGTTCCTGAACTAAACCATATTGTACTGGTTTCATGCAAGGAAACCCTGTAATTGTTTGTCATGGAAGGACCATGAGATTCTACAGGAATGTGTTGTCAGTTATTTGCATACTGTATGCCAAGATTGTCTGAGCATGTTAACATTTATCCAAGCATGTGGCACAAATTACAGTGCTTATACAATGATGTGGTCTTGAAAATATTGACGTATGCTAACATATACGCAACCACAATCATTGTGCATTCCTCTTCAGATTTCCTCAATTGAATTTCTCCACAATGAACAGCGTATTCATTTAATAACCTGATGTATGACTGTATAAAAGCATTCAGTTTCATTAATTCCCTAATATTATCACTCAAATTGAACTCATTATATCCCGCAGAATGCAGCAGACGGTCACATGGGACTTAGTAAATTGTTTTTCGACTTAGAGAAACAGTTTGTTCGGAAGTGTTGAGTCATAATTTCACCCAGAGGCTGTCGGATGTCTTGGGCCTGCATCCGCTGTGTCAATTAGACATCCTTCTATTCTGCACTTTATATTGAATAAATGGAAATAAACAGAAAGAAGTCTTGCGGGGCCAGATGTAATATGGCACTGAGAATGTCTGGGGACAGCCGTGAGAGATTTTGGGTTAATGTGGGTGGGAAAAAGTGGTGGAGAACCAAAAGTGGTGGTGCAGTTCTGTTCTACTCCCTGAACTGTTCACAGCACTATGTTTGTAATGACATGAGTCAACATAGCATTGACTCTAGGAGTCAGAATTGCCCAAAAATGTCTAAAGAAACATCTCTGTTGACTGCCAATCACAAAGTAAGGCAAGCTAGTGGAAGTGGTTGATTGACTGACAAAAGAGAACTGGTTTACTATCTGACAGCTTCAACATACTGTGGTTAGTAGTAGTTATCAATCTTAGCTCTCTGAGCAGAGTTCAGGAAGCATATACCATGACAGTATAATAAGGTGTTGCATGAACAGTATCATTGTTGTGGTTTGACCCTGAATGGGTCACTGGGCTCTGCTCAGGTGGCAAACTTTACTTTGCACATCTCAAGTTCATCAAATCATCTATTTTAGCAAGACAGCAAGAACTACTGCAACTAACATTTACTATATTTCTGTGCATCACTCTAAGGCTGTTTGGTTTATTGCATTATAAATGAATGTCAATATTAATTGAACATTTTACTTGATTGTGACTCATGAAGAGTTCTTTTGTTCTTTTTGTTTAAGGTCATCTTCACTAAAGCCAAAATGTCTCCAAATGATGGGCATTTTTCTTTGGTTTAAGCTGCTTGAGTTAAGCTGCTTGAATAGTTGGTTTGGCCTTTTTGAGTTCTTCTCTATGTTTCTTCCTATTAAAAATGGAAATAATCGACATGGGTAAGAACGTCGGTTTTAATTCCTGAATGTAGCTTTTGGTTAATTTTCCATTAATTCTTGAACCCAGTTTGGATTTTCTTTCTCCAAGCTGAAACTGAGATTTATTTTCTTTGAAAAAGTGGTTGCCCAATGTAGCCATCTCCAAAAACAATGCAAACTAGATTCACTTATTCATTTAGTGTGGAATGACAGTTTGGAACCACAGTTGATTCCAAGGAGACTTAAGAGGCTACAAATCAGTAGGTCATGTGCCATCTTGCCCCCATACTTCCTCTGGTCTAGCCGATTAGAATAAGAACGGTCTTCAAATTGGGATCTTGAATCCAGTTTCCAGTTCTTGATTGTGAGTATTCTGGTAGTCAGTTGAATTGTCAATGCCCCATTAGCATCATACCTACCATCCATGCATTTTCTCACCCTAGTCAAGGTCGTGGTGAGTCCCCCTATTCCTTCAGTGGGTGCTGGGCAACCATTCCAGCTATAGCCGGGACAGGGCAGCAATTCATCACTGACCACACACATAAACGGACGTACACACACATCAGGGCAATTTAGAGTCGCAAATTTACCTGAACTCCATTTGGACTGTGGGAGGAAACTAGAGACCCTGGAGGAAACCCACTCGGACAAGGGAAGAATATGGAAACTCCACCCAGATGTGGACGTCAGTGCTGAGAGGCGAATGTCTTGCCCATCATACGTGCCAGAAACTACCAAATCCCAGACTGGAATATGGATTCATGGTTCAGATTTGAACACCAGGAAAACCAGTGTACTTCATCATGGAAGGCAGAGCACACAAGCGTTGTTGAACAAACAACAAATCTTATGGATTTAACTATTTAAAAAGTCCTACACATGTAGAAGTGTGTCATGTGGGTGAACGTACATTATAAAATAAACATTGTGGTGGTCATGGAACATTCTTTTTCTTGTTTGTTGGTGTCATCAATTGTATGTGCGTGGACGTTAAATACGGAACGAATTTGGGAAGGGGTTTAGAGAGCGTTTACAGGTTATCCCCAGACGTGCATTCTCAGTATAAGATCAGATCTGGCCTCAGGAGACTATGACTAACCCATATAAATACAACCTATATAAACATGAAGAGGATTTCTAGTCTTTCCTCTTAGACTAAACTGTTCTCCTTCCCTAATTTGTGATTCAGTGCTGCAGACTCTGCTGCTGTGCTTTGGTGTATTACATTATGGATGAATGCGACTCTTTGGAACTCTACCAAGCATTACAGTTTCATAAAGTGTCAATCATATTACATCTCCCACAGCAGCTATGTACAAAGGACACTTTTATACAGGAATGCACTTCTGAAGGAATCGGGATAGCGGTACTGATATCAAATGTTTTCCCCTCAACTGCAGAATGATGAACAGGTGAAATGTTGGCTAAAAGCTCCACATCTGACCACTCTCCCCTTTCCTCAGGCCTCAAATCCATCATGAAGAAGAACGACTATCCTGACAAGCCGGGGAACGGAGGAGTAAAAAAAAACCTGAAGTTTGTTGGCGTGAACGGAGGGTAAAATATTCTAATATTTTCATAGTGCACTTTCTGTACTCCCTGATCTCTCGTTTCCTTTCATCTGCCCATGGCAAAGTGATGTGCTTCATACACTTTACGTAAGATCACCATCTTTAAACGGATTACAAATGGCTTACTTTATGCTTAGAATCAGTTCCTGCTAATCTTCCAGAGGACCGTTAAGCCAGTTCATACGGTATAATAGTTTTACATGTGTGCTTTATGCTAAACTTCAGGTGCTTCTTTTACCCAAACAGTTGTGAATAAATTTAAACCTAATGAAGATCTGGTGATGAAATTTAGACTATATATACCTCAGTCTATGTGAAAAAGACTGATCTTACAACATGGGCTGAAAATACCCAGCATGCAGTTCTTTTCTCCTAATAAGGTGGTGGTGTGTCTGCATGGAGATTTTTCGCAGCTTTCTTTTTCCATTGTCTTCTGAAATGAGTTTGTAATGCAGTACATTCACACCATGAACACTTCCTCCTGTACAGTGTACTGATACATTATGCACATATCACTGCATAATTCTCAGAGTGAAATAACCAACATCCTGTGCTGTGTCCACGAGAATAGCTGAGGGCTTTAAAGTGTCACTGTAGTGGTAGGCGGCCAATGGAGATGGCTGGACAGGCGCCGGCCTCCACTCCGACAGCCGTGACTGTTAGTCTTCAAAAATAAACATCTGTCTGTAATCGTTCATGTCAGTCTTTTTCACGCAGACTGTATATTTATCAAAATTTTGTCACCATATCTTCATTATTATTGAAGTTTTTTGGGTAATGAAGCAAACAAGACACCCTGTACATTGAAATCCTTAATGGTGGTGTTTTATTGTGAAGTGTTGAATAGTCTTGTATATACTGCTTGCTTTGATTGTTATATTCTAACCTGTTATGGTCTTTCCTTTCTGTCAGTATTTACCCATTTTTTATTTTGTCTTCATCCTAAGGCTAAAATGCATTGTAATTTTAGTTCCATCACTTTCTTAGTAATTGTTAGTAAAACACACTAAAATTGAATGCATTTTTGTCAACAATGTTCATCACTAATTCACATAGTTTGTGGCCATTTAATTAGGTACAGCCACATTATAGCTATGCCCAATAGTCTGCCACACCTTTTACAGTCAGTACGTTGATTTTGTGATACCACTGGTGCACTCGGAAGTTGATTGTACTGACAAACAGACTGTGTCCTGTATTAGCTCTGCCTCCTATTTTGTGAAAAAAACTGCTTTTGCAATGGACACCCCAAAGACAACTGAAAGACTTTAGAATTGGGTCTTTATGTCATTGGGAGAGTATTAGACATGAGAAACAAACCACACACTTGAACTTTTTATTGTGTATAGTTGCATTCGTGTACAACAATGAGCCAAAACATTATGGCCAATATTGCTAATTGCTGGTGGTGCTCGTTGTGCCACCTTGTCCATTCAGATACATGGACTCTACAAGACTTCTAAAGTGTGGTATCTGGCACTAAGACGATGCTTTAAATCCTTTGAGTTGTGAGGTGGCTTGGTCACAGATCATAGCCCTTGTTCCAGCACTTCGCACAGATGCTCAATCAGATTGGAGGCCAATCTCTTCTGACTGGGAGCTTTACACAAGCTCCACTGTCTCTGAGATCCTCCGGTCAAGTTGTCTGGCCATAACAGACTGGCCCTTGTCACTCTCTCTTCACATCTGCACATTTTTCCCATGTTGACTACAAGAACTAACTGTTCTCACCATTAGATCTTGGCCACTGGTATGAGATGGAGATGCTGATGGTGTTGCATGAGGATGATCAGGCTATAAATATCTGCAGGGTGTGTGCCGGGATTCATAGATTGAGAACAGGTGGTATAGTGCAGTCTCGTTCGATTGTGTGGAAAAGGGTTCACAAAACAAATGTTAAAGATTGGCTAAAAGGAGTGATTGCATATGTTCATTTCTGAAAGAACACTTCACAGGGAACTGCATACTGTGAATATATGAAGCAGAGTGGCACACAAGAGGCCTTCAGCCTTGTGTGCTGTTGGCCACAGTTCTGAGGAGAATGTCCTGTAGACTGGCTTTTTTTTATCACTGACCTACAGGGGTTAGACAATGAAAGTGAAACAGCTGGTTTTAGACCACAATAATTTATTAGTAGGTGTTGGGCCTCCTTTTGCGGCCAATGCAGCATCAGTTCATCTTGGGAATGACATATACAAGTCCTGCACAGTGGTCAGAGGGATTTTAAGCCATTCTTCTTGCAGGATAGTGGTCAGGTCAGTACGTGAT